>JAQQSU010009830.1:0-12585 GCA_028627135.1 Pseudochirops cupreus | reverse complement strand
AAAAGGCATCGAGGTAGGTGAGCTCAGAGAACTTGATGTCACAGATGATGGAACCCAGGTCCCGGGATTTGAGGATGGTATTGGCCTGATTGAAACGCTCAAACTGGCGTTCAAGTGGGTCCTGCTTATTTGAGAAGACGTTGCCCTGCAGAGCTGTCTCATGCTGGCAGTACTCGGCCCTCACCCGAAGCCTGATGTCTATAGGAAAGAAAAGGTGAGTGCTTAGGCCATACCCTATTAGAAGAGTGATGGAAGTAGAAGACCAAGGCACTACAGTAAGGGAATAGTTTCACTTGTCCAGATAGAGTTCCCCTATGGCTTCTATACATGTCTCATCTTGGGATTTCCCTTATATACCTCTGAATTTGTTTGAGCCCATGCTTGGGCCAAGAGGAAAAGGTAGTGAAGGGAAAGAGTTCTTAGTAACAGACCACATCACTTCCAAATAAAACTTCATTTGGTGATGTAGGGTTGAACCTTTTCTATATTAAATAGACAGCCTCATTGCACAAATTACTTTAACTCTTACTCCATCTTGGACAGGAAGAGACTAGCAGGGACAGCCTGCTTCAGAATCATTCTAAAAGTACAGTCGGACCATAACAAGGCAAAGAGGCAGTGCCTCAACTCCTTTCAATGTCCCCATCCATCAGGAAAAAAAGTACAGTCTGCCTTTTGGAAAGTAACTTCACTCCCACTAGCTCCCTGGGCTGTACTGTAGCCTCCCTTACCGCAGGTCTGTTTCTCCTTGGGGTCTGGTGTCACTGACTTCCGGCGCTTCCGCTGGCTTACAAGGGTCGCTCTCCCTCGAGCTGGCCGTTTGATGCACATCTGTTGGCCAGCATTGGGGCAGCACACCACAGGATAGTGGGGAGGCACTGGTGGGAAAAGGGGAATAAATGAAGTAGAAACCCATAATCATTTATCTATTCCACTCTCAATTTATGGGACTGCAAATAAATTGATTGCTGTTTAACTCTTTCTTTGGGAAGGAGGGGAAGAGGCAGAATTAGTGGAAAGTGACAGTGAAAGGGAGAAAAGGACAGTCATCAAACATTTTAAAATAATCCACTCGACCTACAAGAACAGCAGAGAGTACACTTAGGGGCATCCCCTTAGCTAAGAGTCAATATCCTTTCACCTAGTTTTGGAAGTTAGGCATAGAATAAGACTAGAATCCTCTTACTTAGAGGAACTAAAGGACATCTACATCTTTTCACCTGATTTAGGGGTTTGGGGAGGTCCCGGCTCTGGGTTACTGTGGGCTCTGGGGGTCACGTAACGGATTGACGTTTCCTCCAGGTATTTGTCTACAAGGTCTGGGCACACTGTGTGTGGGGAGAGAAGAAAAGTAAGTCATTCAGGGAAAGATGGGAGCCATACACCCATACCCATCTAATCCTATACTAGGGGTTTTAGATGCCACTCTCATCCAGATGCTTTACAGGGCAAGACTCATACCCTGGACCACAGTGCGACTCCTCCCCAGTCCTTCATGAATTTCTTCACTGACCTCCCCATGTTCCCAGTCCCCAATAACCCCCTCACCAGCCCGCCTCCTCTTGAGTGTGACATAGGGTAGCAGGTCATGTCGAGTGATGATGCGTAGCAGCTGCAGCACCTGTCGAAAGTTACTTTCATCACATCGGCCCTGGCGCTCCAGTGCTAATAAGAAATCTCGTCCACTTCGAATGAGGCCACGCTCATGGTCGTCAATTACATCAACAAAAAGGAAGGACAGGACACGCACATCTCGGTGCGTCAGGTGGGTGCCCACGATGTCAAACATGCGGTGGAGGCTGTACAGCCCGTGCTCCTGCTCTCCCTGCTCCTCAGGCCATACTTGGCTGGCCCGCCGCTTTAGCCCTGCCATGCTGGGGGCTCAGGTGCACACTGCTCTCCAGAGCCCCTGTTCACTTGCTACGATCCCCACTGTGCTGTAAGAACAAGGGGAACATCAATGAATTGGAGTTCGGTGCCTATCTTTACCAGGAAAAGTTGTCCCAGCTTTGAAATCCATTTAGGGATAGGAAATAGTTTACCTTCCCCAAGCTGGCATTTTCTGCTCATTTTTAGTGTTGTATTCTTAGAAGAGATGCTGTCAAGTACCACATTAATTATTCCCCCACCCGTATCCCAGACACTTTTTCCATCTCCCACTTCATCTCCTACCACAGAGATGCCCCTTCCCATACTAGTTCAGCTCACCATGAAGAAGATAGGGAAATCTGGGTTCTAGCTCCAGAACCTAAAATATTCTAAGCTACTGCAGCAGATGTAATACGTTACAGAACTTTAGTTATGGAAGAAACCTTATAAATCATCATGTCTAATCTCATTTTTATAGATTAGGAAAATGAGGCTTGGAGAAGTAAACTGAATCGTGGAAGTTCACTCTGGTAACAGTGCACAACAGAATCAGAGCTTGAGTACAACCTATATTCTGGCAGAGAGACTCAATTGGTCCTGATGACAGCAGAAGCACTCTGCACCTCTCTAGTCCAGTCTTCCTTTCTCCTGGCTGAAACCCAATTTGTCCTAGTGTCAGTTAGTCAACAAACATTGCAAAGCTACAAAGACATGCAGAAGCTTTCTGCTTTTAAGGGGAAAAACAATATGGAAACAACCGTGTACAAACAATATATATATGGGATAATTGGAGATAATCAACAAGTGGAAGGAATTAACATTAAGGGGGAATCAAGAAAGACTTCTTGTAGGTTGGATTTTAGCTGGGACTTGAAGGACGTGAGAAGGCAGAGATGAGAAAGAAGAAAATTCCAGGCAAGAGAGACAGCTAGTGAAAATGATCCAAGTTGAGAGACTGAGTGTCTTGTGTAGGTCTAGAGGTCAAAGAACTGACTGTTTTCTCCAGACTTGGTTAGATCAAGAGCCCCTGACCTACATCATGGTTTTGAGAGGAGTACACACAAAGATGGCTACAATACCAGTCACAACTGCTGCCTGTGAGATTATAGGGACAAGAGATTCACTTATAAGCCAGAACTTTACCTGCCCTTTCCTGAGAGAAAGGTCTCCCAGCAAGAGTGACATCAGGTGGCAAAAGCTACTGTCAGAAGCCCAAGAAGACCTAGTCTCTGCCTCTAGCCACCTTAAATTATAAGCAAGACAGATAAATGAACTAGAAAGTAAAGGAAATTTGAAAGAATTTATTCAGGCATGTTTAAACCAAGCAATCTTCAAGAACAGCAGGGGAAGTTCCAAAGTTTTCAGACTTCCTCTAGTAAAGTTCCTTTTGTGAGTTCATGATCCAGGAGACCACAGTAGACCAAAGTAATACACTTGAAAATCAAGTCCCAACACATAATTCAGGTTTCTGAGTATCAAACCAACCCTTTCACTACTGCCCTGCTCATGATCTGGACACAGCACCGTTAATAAATAGCCTTATCTGTTGTAGCAAAGCCCAGAAACAGCCTCCTCACTAAAAGAACAGACCACTCTACTTATTTTTTACATTAATAAATTTAAGTCCTAAGACCAATAAAGGAATTAAGAAATAAAGTACTCTTCCACCAGAAACACTTTACTTATGGGTCTTAGAGGAAAGACCATGATTAGGATACTGGTTAGCAGGACTTGGCTTGATCTTTACTACTGTTTTAGGGAGTTTAGAAAGATAAGAGGGCAATACTGGAACTAATCTCTATTAGAAAAGGGAAGAGGAAGAACCAGTAGTGAGAGAATTTGGTACTCCACTAGGACCTCTGAGAGGAATGTGGCCCATACCAAGATTTGAGAGCTTAGATGCCCCCAACTCCCAAACATGCAAAAGGCCTGGGGAACCCCTGAAGAAAAAAAGCCAGCCACAGTGAACCAAAATCAGATCTGGTCATAGGGATGGAAGGTCATTTAGTCTGAACTTTTACAGATATACAAATAAGCCCAGAGAGGTTAATTGTCTTACCCAGTCACACAGGAAATACCAGAGCTAGGAATCAAACTTAGGTACCGTAACTTCGAGTCCACCATTCTTTTCTCTGTGGCCTCCTCACCTCAATTTTACACCTCCAACTGTCCTCAAGATAGGGACAGCAAGAACAGTTTCTTGCTTCTAGCTGGTCAGAAAGCACAGCCAATTTAAGGGGAGTCCACCTTACTCCCTATACCCAGCTGTTAGTTGTGAGGGTCAGAGAATAGGTGGCTAGACAGGTAAATACCTCACTTCCAATCAATTAGAATAGGTTTCCTCAAGTGTCCCCAATTCAGATAACAGCCTGGTTGAATCCTGAATTTTTCCTTAAGACAGTAAATACTGCAATGTCTCCCTTCTGCAACTCGCCCACCTCCTGGCCCAAAAGTACTGGCCATGGGGAAAAAGTCTAAAAGAGGTCTGAATTATTCAGACCCAGAGCATTTTGATGCTAATTTCCCCAAACTCCAGAAAGTAAGTCAACCATACTAAGCCCCAGGTCAGGAGATCACACAGATTTAGACTTGAAAGAGACCTTAGAAGTCACTTTACAGAGAAGGAAACTGAGGCCTTCTGATGAGGACCATATGGCTATTCAGCCAACAGCAGGTGGTGGCATCACTACAAGCTAACCAGACAAGTTTGAAGAGGCTTATGTGAATCCTGTTCTGGGATCATAGATCAAGCCTCACATTCATTTCAATTTTTATTCTGGTCTTCATTGCAAAATGGAATAGCGTGATTTCACTCTTCATTTCCTACAGGGAGCAGAACTGGGGGTGAGGGGGCACAAGGTTCCCAAAGATATGCCAATTAGGTTATGGTAGATGACTAGAGACAGACAGCCTGACTTAAATCACACTTGAAATAGGCCACCACTTCCTTCACAATCCAGACCCAGGAGTCTGCCCAACTTCATCACTACCTGAACTTGTCCCCCCTCAACCTCCCTGCCACTAGGATGCCTGTATCAGTGAGGTGAGAGAAACAATGAATGAGACTCAGATCCTAATTATGTAAAAAGGAAAGAATGCTCCATAGCAAAGAGAAAGTCAAAGGGATCTCTGGGTCTTGATATATGACTAACTGTTAAATAGCATAAGGTGAATAATCCAGTAGCTTTCAAAACTCAAAATTTTCCTCTTACCCCAAGGCTGGGCTGGTGCCCATAAGAATCTTTATGCCTAATGCCTAGAGTGGATCAAGGAGACTGATCCACCAGATACTTTGGGTTGGCCCAGGGTGAACAGTACCTGTTTTCTCCTATCTAATGAATTGACCATTACCTCAGAGGTCTGTGGACTGAGAATGATTTAAGATTGGTTCAAACATATCCTCAGTTACCTAGATCTGATACACCAATCAGGAAGTAAAGTACCATTTACCCCACATCTGAAGCATGGGGTTCACCCCAAACAAGTTTCTCATTAAGACCAAAAAGCCACTATTTCTTTCCTTTTCCCTGAATGGGAGCAAAAATCAGCGAGTGTTAAACCACGTAGGCAAGAAGCTTTTCTTCCCCACTCTCCCTAGCAATTATACTGAAATACAACAGCAAAACATGAGTCAATTCTCAATTTCTAACACAAAAAAACCCAGACAGTCACAACCACACAGGCAGTCCCAGAGACCATAGAAACAACCTAAGGATTTTTTCACTGAAAAAGAAGGGCAAGATTAACCTGATCTGACCTGCCAAATGCCTTCAGACATCCCAACTTCTATTTCTCCTCAACAAAACCTAATCCCAGGAATTCCCTGTCTCCTCCTAAACAGACACATGGCAGAGGTAACAAGTTCAATGACTGCTGGGAAAACTGAACACAGTGAATACTTAAATGCAAGAATGACACTTCATCTACCCCCAGATTTCCATGCTTCTCCAGTTCCTGTTTATGTTGTGAAACGAGGAAAGACTAATGTTGACAGTTTCCCACTACCCTCCCCCCTTCCCAAGAATATGGTGGATTAAGTGGCTACGTACAGTCAAAGCTGAAGATCCAGCCGGTTCCTATATCTCTAACAAGGCGCGGGAGAACCCCTTGTTAGGGATATAGGACACGATGTCTCTTGTTAGAACCTCTGCCCCTTACATGACACGCACAAGTGTTCTGTTAGGGCTGCAATACTCAAATGCCAAAATGTCACTAGGCTCTCGGGAGTCCGCATTTTCTACATAGAGAATGACTACTCCTTCCCTAACACCGCATGGAGATGGAGAGACTCATTTAATGGGCCCAGTGGCCCTAGACAATGACTGTCCGGTTTTGTTTTTTGGGTTTTTCCCCCGGTCTCCCCCTTCCCGCAACCACCTCTTTTCCACAAAAAACTCCAAACCGGCGATGACAGTTTCCTTGCTCTGCTCCTTTTCGTTTTTTGACTTAAAAAATAAAAAAGTACTCTTCTTCCTCCGCACCCGCATATCACCTACCCATTCCCCCCCCACCAGGAAAAAAAAAAGCCCAAGAACATTAAAGTGGGGAGCTCCCGAGAAAGTCCGGGAGTCGCTCGTCTCCTGCCCCAGTGCTCGGCAATCCCCCAACAGCCTCGGGCACGTCCTGGGGGTGCCTGAGCCGCCCACCCCCTCCAGGCCGGGGGCAGCGGGCGCTGCCCAACTCTGCTCTGCCCTGCCCCTCTCCAGCGAGCCCCGGGGCTCGAGCTGCCCGGAATCTCCCCGCATTCAGTCTTCCCCGCCCCCCCCATTCGGCCCCGGGCCTCTCCCCCCTCCCCCTCTCCAGCTCACACTTTTCCTCCAGCCTCGCCCTTTCCCCATCCGACGCCGGCCGAAGGCAACTCCCTCCCTCACGGTCAACTCTCCCCTCGCCCCCCTCTCCCGGCCCCTCCCCAACCTGGCTCCTCACACTCCTCCTCCGCCTCTGCCCCATATGCCCCCTTGGCCTCCCCTCGCGTTTATTTCGGCTCGGCTCCTCCCCTTCCCCTTCGCCTTCTCCCCTACCTCTTTCCCGGTCTCTGCCCCGCCCCAGACCCACGGTTGCCCCCTCCCCTCCCCTTGCCTCACCTCACCTCTCGGCGTCCCGACCCGTCTCCGCCCCTCCCCTCCCCTCCCCTCAGCTCCCCCGGGTAGGACCTGTAGTCGCCACCTCCCCTTCCCCACCCCCAGGGCCCACCGCCTCCCAGCCCCGCCCCTCTCCGTTTCCTCTCCCGGGCCTCACTCTCGGCTCAGACTCGGCGCCGCCATGTTGGGTCCATCAGCTCCGCTCTCCCGGGCTCCGTCTCGCTGAGCAGCATCCGGGCCCTCGCCGCCGCCGCCGCCGCGGGCGTGAGAAAGGGGGAGGGCGCGGAGACGGGCGGGGGTGGCTTCATCCGGGAAACCGCGGCCTGTAACCTGGGCGGTTGCGGCGACTTCGGCACCATTAAGAAGAATTGGGTCGGGCAGCCATGTTGAGTGAGGGCGGCCTGGCAGTGACGGGCGCCGGTGAGGCCCTGGCGTCAGAGTAAGTAAAAAGACTAGAGGCCGGTGGCCATTTTTGGTAGGGGCAAGTCGGGAATGTTGGGCGTTCCTGGTGGCTTTGGCTTCGAGACCATAGAAGGGAATGGGGAAGGGCAACCATGTTGAGTGAGGAAAAACGGGTAGCTTCTGTGCCCGGCTCCTGCTGGCTTCACCGCCATTAGAAAGAATGGGAAAAGGAAGCCATTGCAGATAAGGGCGGAACTGGAGCGAGAGGCTGCAGGGCCTGGGATAGAGAGAAAGACAAGGCTTTGAAGGTTGGCAGGAACTGGGCAGAGGGCTCCTCGTCAGTGAGTTGTGTTCAGGACCCCAGATCTGAACACGTGGTCTGATGAAGAGCAGAAACTCCTGCCCCCCCCCAGTTTAAAATACAGTTGTTCGAAGTTAAACCTCCACCCCCCCACACACACTCTTCTCTTCTCTTCTCTCTTTCTTTCCCTCTAGGGTGCTAAACCTGGAATCAGGAGGATCTGAGTTCAAATCCAGCCTCAGACACCCAGCAGTGTGATCCTGGGTAAGTCACTTAACCTCTGTTTTCCTCATTTTCTTCAAATGTTGGGCCTTCGTTTTGGTTGTTTGTTTTTTTTTTTAAGAGTAGTGATGTCTTGATTGTCACGTGAAGTGGAGAAATGAGGCAGAGTTGCAAGCCTCACTCTTCCAGAGTTACAGAAATCCAGTGGCAAGAGCAGAGTGCAAGACCTTGGTGCCTTCCATGTCCCACCAAGCTCCGAGCCCTCTTCATGGCCCTCGGAAGAAGTTGTCATCTGCCCATTTCTCCAGGGAAGTCTTCAGTGCTTGGGGTAGACACCCCACTAACTCACCAAAGTGTTTGAGACCCCTTGGGGCCCCCAGCCTGGGTTAGCTCTGTCGGCCCAAGAGAGCCCTGGAAAAGGCCAGTCCTGCGGCTTTGGAAGAGGGCTTGGAGCTACAGTACAGACTGTTAGAAAACAGGGCTGAAATAAAAGAGAAAGTTGCATCAGCTTTACCTGGTTTGCCAACAGCTAGAGAGGGTGGCAGTGATTGAAACAGGGTCATTTAGTTGTGGACTGAAGCTTGCAATCCTGCATTTCCTCTTAGCAGAGCAGCTGGCCGATGAAAACTTCCGAAGAGGGAAATGATGTCCCCAGTGAAAAAAAATGACATCCTTTAAAATGAAGTTCACTTACATAATGTTGAATTTTGTGCAGAGGCAGCCAGTGCATATGATGATGGGGTGGACAAATACCCTGGTATTTCAGAGAAAATGATCAAAGAATGTGGGTTCACTGATCAACAAGTTTTTAACATGTATGAAAATCTTATTCTGGAAAACAATGTCTTCCAGAACTTACATTTCTTTATTTCTTGTTTAGATTTTTTTTTTTTTTGCTTTTTGGAGGAGGGGAGGGCAGGGCAATTGGGGTTAAGTGACTTGCCCAAGGTCACACAGCTTGTGTTACTTGTCTGAAGTTGGATTTGAACTCCGGTAGGGACCCGGGGCTGGTGCTCTATTCACTGTGCCACCTAGCCACGCCCAAGAATTTACATTTCTAAGAAAGAAAAAAAACTCAGTGTGGGATTATTGTGGCAGAGAATTGTCCAGCACTTTTATTGAGAAGTAATACATAAAGGAATTTTAAATTACAACCAATTCTTGTTTATTAGGTGGTGAGATGGTACAGTTTATAGACCAGTGGACTTAAAGTCAGGAAGACACATCTTTCTGGGTTCAAATCTGGCTTTAGACACTTACTAGATATGTGACCTTGGGCAAGTCACTTAACCCTCTTTCCTCAGTTTCCTCATTTGTATAACAATCTGGAAAAGGAATCTTTGTCAAGAAAATGCTAAATGGGGTCACAAAGAGTTGAATGTGACTGAAATGACCAAACAACAAACTTATTGATTAGTCTTGAAAGCCTTGCTGTCGGGAAGTCTGCAGTCATTGACCATTTCCCATCGTTTGTGGGCCCAATAAGAATGCATAGATGACTAAAGCTGTTTTCAAAGACTAGTTTTCAAATTATTTTAGCTCAGCTGTTGAAAATTATTGCAAGAACAACACTATGTCTAAAGCATTACTGATTTTAGATACTACTCCAGGTCATCCAACTGCACTTGGTTCATTGTGTATGAATTCACGAATGTAAATTCACTGAGATGTAGATATGTATGAAGATTTAAAGAAAACATGAATGTTTTTAATGAAAAAGAAAACAGTTCTGTTTATAATGCTAACATTTTAAGCAACAATAACAATTTTTGTCATAGCAACATAGGCTTATCTTGAGATACAGTATTCAATAATTTTTTAAAAGTTTTGCTTACTATAATGCTTTATAATAAACAAATCAGAAATGCATTTTTCTTTTCTGTTAACAGATAAACTGAAAAAGAAATACATTTATCTTACTATTTACTGTATGTTAATAAACAGATTTTTAAAAAAACTTCTATAAAATTATTCCATTGAATATTTCCACAGAGTAGGAATCAATCACCATATTTTAAACATAATTATAACTTCACATAGTGTAAATTTGAAAAAATGGGACCTCATAGGAATTTGTTATTTGAACTAATTGGGACCTAGCTGTGATCTTTTTGAGTGTAGGGATTATTTCCCTTTTTTGGCTTTGTATATGTATCTTGTATTCCTTTCCCTAGCGATTTAATTGGTTTAAGGAAACTCCCTCTATCATTGTACTTCTGGCAGCCACTGGGGCTGTTGATTTGTTAATTATACTTCTTTGCTACCTGGAAGGGTTCATTTTGGCATAGGGGAGGTGGGAAGGAAGGAGGGGTTCATTGAGAAATGACACACATATAAAAAGAAAGCATCAATATAACATTTATTTAAAAAGGAGAATCTGTGATAAGCAGAAGATCAGTTTAATTCAATAAACATTTAAGTGCTTACTTTGTGCTGGGCACTGTACTAAGCACTGGGAATACAATGAAGAAAAAGAAGGTTCCTGACCTCAAAGGATTTATAATCTAAGGGAGAAGACTGTATACTAAAAGAAACTGAAAGGGAGAGGATACCACCAGGGGGTTCTTGGCTTGGGGGTATGACATTATCCAGAGGAGCTGCTGATGGACAATGGAGTTACCTGGAAAGTTCTGAGCTCTCCAGAAAGGAAGGCTCCATCCTCAAGCCCTCTAATCCGAGGAGAGACTGAGGGATTTGAGGTGTTTGTACCCCCCAAAAAACAAAACCAACCACAACTGCCTGGTGATGGATTTCAGGTGATCATCAGATGTCCTGGGGGCGGCAGGCTATTCCTCTGGGTTGCTGATGCTTAGTTCTAGCTATTGCTTTCTTTGTGGGTTTGGGTCAGTCCTTTTATCCTTCTGTGCATGGTTTCCCAATCTGTAACAACTAGAGTTAGACTGGGTTTTTCAAATTCTTCCCAGCCCTGAAATCCTATATATATTTTTTTGAGGTAGAGGAACTAAGCAACGTTGTACTTGTTGGGCTTCAGTCCCCTCTGTTCCATGTCGTTAATAACATCTGTTAAACCTGAAAGTTTGGTTAAAGGAGGCAAACAGGTTCGATGATGTGTAAATTCATATTGTTTATTCCCTTAAAGCTAGACCAAGCTAGCAAGTTTGTACATACCAGGAGCCAAAAGCTAAGTTCTGACTGCCTGATACAAGATGGACAAAGTTTTTATGTTTTAGGACAATCCCAGGATGTCTATGTCCCTCAGACTTTGGTCTCCATATGTTTTTACAAAGGTAGTTTCTTAGTTGAATAAGTTTGTAATTATAGCCAGACAAGACAATTGACAAAGTGGTGTCAGCTGGAATTTATGATGCCAGGATACCTGAGTTTTCCCCCATATGGAGTATGCCCCCAAGATAAGAGAAATCCCACTATTCTACTTGCAGGCATCCTGTCATCAACAAGAAGGATACACGTTGTTGACCTTATCTGGTCTTTCAAGTTACTGACACGGGGAAGGGCATTTTTAGAGCAAAGCAAAGCAGTCTGATTAATTAATCCAGGTTTTGGCTCTTATTGAGGTCCAAAAATGATATTAAATTATTATCACATCCAACCTCAGTAAAGTAATAAGAGTATGGTGGTAATATTGATGACCAGATAAATGGTTCAGCCCCATCTAGAGTTGTATAGGCTCTCATCACATAAGCTGAGTTGACTTTGACAAGTAGGTATTTAAATATGCCTTGTCCATGTATAACCACAACAGTGAGGCAGCTAGGTGGTTCAGTGGATAGGGAACTGGGCCTAGAGTCAAATGTGGCCTTTGACACTAGCCATGAGACCCAGGGAATGTCATTTTAATTCTGTCTGCCTCAGTTACCTCATCGATAAATGAACTGGGGAAGGAAATGGCAAACTGTTTTAGTATCTTTGCTAAGAAAACCTCAAATGGAGTCATGAGGTGGACTTGACTAAAAACACCTGAGCAAAAACAAACCTCAACAGTCTCCCCTCAATATATAGATCTTATCTCGAAGTCATGGGAAGAAAATTCATTCTCCAGTTTGTACACTGCAGTTGGTTGACACCTTGCAAGCTCAGAGATAACTCCCATTTCAATTCCCACTGCATATTTGAATATTTCCACCTCTCTTCTCAAAACCTATATTGAAAGTGTCGAGCCATACCAATCAATCTACCAAAAAATTACTTTATAGAGCTAGAAAAAATAGTGACAAAATTCATTTGGAAGAACAAAAGGTCCAGAATATCAAGGCAATTAATGAAAAGAAATGCTAGGGAAGGTGGCCTAGCTGCACCAGATTTTAATCTATATTATAAAGCAGCAGTCATTAAAACTACTTGGTACTGGCTGAGGAATAGAGTAGTAGTGGATCAATGGAATAGATTGGGTACACGAGACTCAGTAGTCAACAATTATAGTAATATACTGTTTGAAAAACCCAAAGACCCCAGTTTTTAGGATAAGAACTCACTATTTGACAAAAACTTCCGGGAAAACTGGAATATAGTACGGCAGAAACTGGGTATAGATCTAACGCCGTACACCAAAATCAAGTCTAAATGGGTGCCCAATCTAGGTATAAAGGCTGATACTGTAAGCAATCTGGGAAGCAAGGAATAGTTTACCTGTCAGATTTATGGAGTAGGGAAGACTTTATGACCAAAGAAGAGTTAGAGAGGATTATAAAATGCAAAATGGATAATCTTGATTACATTAAATTGAAAAGT
>JAQQSU010000983.1:0-16063 GCA_028627135.1 Pseudochirops cupreus | reverse complement strand
ATTTATATCTATATCTATCTTTTCAGGTATATATGAAATCACTAAGTCAAAGGTTATGACTAATTTAGTGAATTTTCTGTCAAAATTCGAAAATTAATTTTTGGAATGACTAGTCCAGTTCACAGATCCACCAGTAGTGACTTAATGCAGCTCTCCTTTTTGAAGGAAGTCAGTTAAGAACTCGGTTAGGAACAGGTCTGATGCAAAACATCCCTTTGTCTAAGTATTGCCTAGTCTGGATCAAGCTTAATTTGTAAGCAGTGATTTCCTGCCAGGCGAGGGGTAATCACCAATTTGTAAGGAAAGAACAGAGCCTAGTACAATAGCAGGCCCTTAATTGGTATTTTTCAAATTAACATGTCTGTATTGTTTCTCCTCCAGGTCCAGCTCCTTGATTCTGAATTCTAAAACTATGTTTCTTCTACTTCTCCCAGTACTTGTGGCTTCCTTGCCCTGGAAAACCCAACTATGTCTGTGGTCTTTTCCATTGGAACATTCCACTGTGAAACATATCCCATTATCCCATTGATGAGTTTTTCCTGGGATCTGCATTTTGTGGACGGGCCCAGGCTGTCTTTCATTCCTTTCCTCAGCCCTGTTCCTGGTTTCTGGACTAAAACTATGTTCCCACATTGGGTACCCTCATTATCTACCACACCTTTTTTAATATTGTCTTCTTCGCATTAGAATGTAAACTCCTTGTTGGTAAGGAGAATGTTTTTGCTCTTAATGTTCTCCCCATTGCTTAGCACAATGCCTGTATGTGGTAAGTGCTTAATAAATCCTTCCTTCCTTCCTTCCTTTCTTCCTTCCTCTTACCCTCCAAGGTGCCCCACTGGGGTCACAGATGGTCAGTTCCAGTTGGGCAATGCAGCTCCTTTCTCCCCTCCCCTCTCCTGCTGTCTCTTCCCCTTCCCCTTCTTTTTTTTTTTTTTTTGCCTTTTTGGAGGGCAGTTGGGATTAAGTGACTTGCCCAAGGTCACATGGCTAGTTTTTGTGTTAAGTGTCTGAGGCTGGATTTGAACTCAAGTCCTCCTGACTCCAGGGCAGGTGCTCTATTCTCTGAGCCACCTAGCTACTCCCCCGTCCTTTCCTTCACTTTCCTCCCCTCCTCCCATCCTCTTCTCTCCTTTCCTCCTCTCTCTCCCTCTGTCTACATAGAGTATCATACCCTTACCTGTAAATTTTTATCACAGAGACCTTGCAAGAAATCTTGTGGTTCACAGGCTAGATTTAATCTGGTTCTCACAGATTAGCCAACAATAGGTCTCAGCCCAAGCCCTAGTTAGTTATTATTTGGACCCTAACGGTTCAGAGTGAGCATAAATAACCATTGTTTCTGTTTTGGCCAGAAATCCTGGGGTTTTCCCTTCCCAGATTGATTTTTTTTTTCCAGGTAAAAGAGGCCAATCTTTGCCTCATTTTTTACCTAGCCTTAATCACTGAATGAGCATTGCCTCAGTCAAAGTTAGACCTGGGAAAGAACTTACAAAGGCCAAGGTCTCCCACTGCATCTGGAGCCATCTCCCATTGCCTGATCTGAACTGAGATGGCTCTGGAGGAGAGAGTGAATCTGGTGACTTTGCACAGTCCCCTCTCTCTTAAATCAAATTCACTTGGAAGTCATGGCATCACCTTCCTGATGTTATGGTCCTCTTTGAGAATGAAGGACAGCTACAACCCTTATCCTTCCTACTTTTTCTCTTTCCCTCCCTTTCTCCTTCCTTCTTTCCTTCCTTCCTTCCCTTTGACTATAGCATCTCCTCATAGGCAATCAATTAAGAAGTTTATGATTCTCAAAGGATATAAAGGAAAATGAAATCACTAGAAATTCATTTTAAGGGCAATTTATTATATATAATATAGAGAAGTCATCAATGAAAAGTATAGCTTTGCAATTCAGAAATAAAACCTACAATCAACAGGGAGAACAAATCAGACATTTGCCTTTTTGTTATAATTGTTCCCAGCATTCATAATGTTTACTGTATTTATGGCATGAAGTTAATTAAAAATAGTGTCAACTAATTACTTTATGTAGAAAGACTTCATTAAAGTAAATGGTATTTTGTAGAGTCTTGGTTCCACTTGAAAATCATGTTATAGGTTACAGATAGGACCATCCAGGAGGATTTATTAAGTTATTTTAATTTTTGTTTAGATCTTTAGTGTCTAAGGAAGAAAACTACTTTGTCCAGAGTCCAGGAAACACATTGAGTAGCTTATAGAATAGGCTCCCAAGAGATACAGGGGGAGAGACTAGCAACTGCAGTCATTTAAAACTAAACTGGATGAAGCACTTGGGAGATTTCCCTGCAATAAAGGATGAATCAGATGCCCTAACAGGCCTTTTCCATTTCTGCTTTTGTAATTTCCCATGCTTCCTATCCCAATTCCCAAGTTGTCTGATTGAAAAAGAAAGGCCAATATGTACCAGTTTTGTCAGTACATACTTTATTTATATATTCTGAAATCTATCTGAATTATAGTATTCAGACAGGTTTGGAAACATGATCACTACATATAAAACAGTATTTCTGAGGGGTAGAGTGGAAAAGACAACAACTGAAAATTTAGCCAAAGACTGTTATGCTTTAAAAATTCTATAATAATAAAACATTCCAATGCTTCTTTCCCCTCCCCTCCATTTTTTTTTGTTAGAGGCCGTTCTAACATGTGCACCCTGTTATTTCAGGTTCAATTTTGGTAGGAAATGAAGTACTCTTAAGTCAGTGAACAGTTAACAAAAGGAGGTGGCCTTTGACTAACATAGCAAGGATATATAGTTTAGGGTGTGGTGATTAAATGTCTTCAGATACCCACTAAGTAGGAGGGGTCTGACTACACATAGGAGGGATTTTTTTATGACCTTAGGTGACTAGGAAGCAGAACATGAGTCAGGGGCCAAAAAGGTCTCTGGGACAGGTTTGTTGACTTTTAGTTAGTCAATTAATAATTATCTAAGTGCCTTCTGCATGTCAAGCTGGTAGATGCTAAGTGCTGGGGATATGGAGAAGAGCAAGAGATAGTTCCTGCTCTCAAGGAGTTCACAATTTAATAGGGGAGAGAATATAAAACCAGCTGTTTACAGTCTATATCTATAGATTTTTATATTGTAAATAGATACAGATATGCAGAATAAGTTGAAGATATTCAATAGAGGGATGGTACTAGCATTAAGGGGGATCAGGAAAGAATTGTTGGAGATGAGATGTTAGCTGGGATTTGAAGGAAGCCAGGAAACATGGATGAAGAAGGGAGTATGCCCCAGTTAAATGTCTTTTAGAGAAAAGTAATCCCTGGTTAGGGATGGCAGTGCAAAGAGAACTCTAGTAGATATTGGTCTTGTCACATCTTCATTAGCAAATTAGGATACGTAAATTCACACAATATTCATATGAAATTGTATAAAAATCTCCTAAAAATAATGTCTTCTTTACCAACCATGCTCTTTTTTTTAAAGCCACCATTTCTATGAAAGCAGAATTAAATAAAAACTGGATTATACAGTATTTCAGGTTATTTTCCTGTAGCTACAGTGTAGAAACTATTTCATAATAATGTCATCTTAGGTACTAGACCCCATTATGAATGGTAATGTCCCTGGTGGAATGTGTGTGAAATAATAAATTCCCAGGGAGAATACAATTTCTGCCATGCCCTGCGATATTCATCATTTTTGCTTCTCTCAGTTTTTGTCATTTCATACTGGGTATTTGCACATGTTACTTGTGGTAAGAGTTCTCTGCCTAGACATAACAACACTCAGGTGAAGTATAAACAAAGATGACACATTTACATGCAAATGTTTATACTTACCCTACTCATCTCGCCCCATTATCACAGTTAGAACAAGAAAAAAAACCTGAAAGTTTTTGAATCATCAATTTTAAGAGCTAGAAAAGGCATCAGAGATGATCTAATTAAACCACTTCATTTTATAGATGGGGAAACTGAGTCCCAGAGACGGGAAACAACTTGTGAAAGGTCACACAGCTAGCTCCCAGTAGAGCATGGGCTATAACCCAAGCCTCTTTCTATCATATCGCATTGAGCTTCTTTTTCCTCTAATTAAACCAGAACCCCATTTCCTGACTAAAATGTGATATTACCTTGTCAAGAAGAAAGAGGCACTCAGCTACTGTAAACTGCAGGGCTATAATTTAAAAGAAAAGGGAGGAAAAACATGCGAACTAACTTTCCTGTTCAAAATGTTTTGAATTCTGGTAGGACATACTGCTTTTATATCTTCGAGTGCTACCCAAGCTTTCTGGCACTGTGTAATTTGCAGTAAGTGCATGGAGAACTCTTGTACTCTGGCCTTTCCCCTCCCTTTTGTTGAAGAAAGACACTTCCTCTTGTGATCTTCAGCTATGCATTAGTGAAAGGGTCAGTGTTTCTTTAAGAGGAAGAGGAAGTTGATTTTGGAAGTGGTCTGAGCCATGGAGCTGGAAGCTCTGTTGGACCACTAACTAGTAAGGAGTGCTCTCTGCTGTGCTGGAATCATAGGAGCTCTTTGTAAAGGGTTGAAATATTCATATTTTGGTCTCTGATCACAGCTAAGTTTTCCTATAGCTGTCAAGCTCAATCTAATTGAGGAAATGAAATATATTTTTCTAAATCACATAAAATTTTACTTTTTGCTAATATTGCAGCTTCTTGTCAGAACTATTGCCACAGTAATTGACTTCTAGCATATTTTAGTTCATTTGCACAGATTAATTTTTTAAAATTTGCAACATGTAAATTTGTCTTATCCAATTCATGGCTTTTAGAGGGTTTAGTCAAATGGTTGAGTTGCGTAAACTTTATATACATTTGCACATATATGTATATTGTGTACATAAATTTATGTGCATATATATGTATGTATGCCTACATCAATACATCCATATATCTACATAGATATCTCTATCCATCCCTTCATCCATCATTCTATCATCTCTATCTCTATCTGTCCATCTATCATCTATGTATCTATGCATCTATCTATGTATCTATCTATGTATCTATGTATCCATCTATGTAGCCATGTATCTGTCTATCTATCTATCTGTCTATCATCTATGTATCTATGTATCTATCTATGTATCTATGTATCTATCTATCTGAGGGCAAATAGGTAAGTCCCTGGCCCTATCTACAGGACACCTATAGCCTCCTGGACGCAGTGCAGTGTTCTAAACATCAGGTCCAGCAAGGAAACCTCCTCTCATGACTTATAGCTACCCTGGAGCCACTTCTAGTGGGCCACATGTCCCACTGATCAGGAAGACTCACCAGAACATCCCCATTGAGTATAGGTTGACAGCATAAGCTTCCAAATACCCCATTCCAAATAGAAAAATGTATTATCAGCAGTGCCTCTGTCAAATGGCCACATGATAACTTGGGAAGTGTGCTAGAACCTTAGTGTTTCCTATCGGACTCAGTTGTCCCCTCCTTTATTCTTGTGAATGCTGCCCTATTTATACTTCTTATCTACACTGTGAGTTCAAGATGGTGTTTCCAAGCAGACATTTCTACACTGTCATAGGAAAAAAAAATCACTGTCAGTTTGTGGCATCAGGAGCTGCTGTAATTTACCATGTTGACAGTTATACTTGTTAATGGACTGATCCTGTTATTGTAGGAGGGGCCAAAACCAGACCATCTATTCAATCATTGGCAAAGCAGTCAGACAATTGACAATGAAAAAAAGGATGGAAATGGGTTGACTCGTTTTGCTTGACCGCGCTGTATTTATTCATTATAATGTAGAGCTTTAGGGTGTGTGGGGGGGAGGGTGGTGGATGGAGGTCTGAGTCATTGGGAAGCAATATGGATGTTTTAAAAAAAGAGTATGAATAAAAAAAATTAGTAGAATAGAAATTGGATTTGTGATTTTGTTGATATAGGGAACTCCCAAGTGAAGAAACTCTCTCTAGCAGTGAAAGACATTACCTTTTCATTTTAGAGAGTTTCCTGGAATACAAAAGGATCAAGTGACTTGCTCAGCATCACACTACCATACATATATATGTGTGTATGTCATATATGTATGTATGTGCAGCAAAGATACTAGTGTGGTTTGCCATTTCTTTCCTCAGTTCATTTTATAGATAAGAAAACTGTGGTAACCTGAGTTAAGTGACTTGCCTGAGGTCACACAGCTTGTCAGTATTTGGGACTGGATATGAATTCAGAAAGATGAGTCTTCCTGATTTCAGGTTCAGTGCTCTATCCACTGTCTCACTTAGCTGCTATCTATAATCAGTATATGCAATAGCTATATCAATAAAGACAGGATAATAAGCCAACTTACAGTATGTTTATTTTTTTTTCCTATTGGCTTCTTTTTCTCCTGAGTCAATTAGCAACTGAACATTCCCAGTATAAGTCATACTGTTTTAGGTTTTTTGAGTAATTGAAAAGTCAGTACTGTGAGCAGGTATTGTCATCTATTTGGGAAAAAAAATCTCATTGTCTGAGAAAGAAGAAAATAAAGATACTCAGCGAAAAAAATTGAAGAGTTAAAGTCAGACATATACCAAAGTATTAGAGAAGTGGGGTTGTAATAGAAGGGCAAGGGAAGTCAAGTGAGATTGTAGTTACAGATGATTTTATATAGAAGAGTTCAGTGGATCTAGGGTAGCATGGGTGGGGGGGAAGAAAAAAAGGAAAAAATGTTTTATAATGACTTTATTATATATTTAAAAGGAAATGCAAGGTGTACATAATAAATTGATATGTACAATCATGTACAATCGTTTTTTCCTCCCCTGTTCTATTATGTTATGGAAATACTTGTTTTATTTCTTAAGTTTAGAATTGAATAAATAAAATTAAAAGAAAAAAGGAAAGAAAGAAAGCAGAAAGAAAGCAGAGAGAGACAGAGACAGAGACAGAGAGAGAGAGAGAGAGAAGAGAGAGAGAGGGAGGGAGAGAGAGAGAGAGAGAGAGAAAGAGAGAGAGAAAGAGAAAGAGAGAGAGAGAGAGAGAGAGAGAGAGAGAGAGAGAGAGAGAGAGAGAGAGAGAGAGAATGAAAGTGAAAAGAACCCTGGACTTAGAATCAAAGGACCTAGGTTTGAATCACAGCTTTCTCACTTAGTATGTGACCCTGGGGAAGTTATTTAACATATCAGAATCTTAGTTTGTCATCTGTAAAATAGGGGGATTGGATTATGTGACCTCTAAGGCCCCTTCGAGCTGTAAATCTATAATCCTATGTGGTTTGAAGGAAGAAAAGGAGAAGAAAAGGGAGGGAAGATCAGAACAGGAAATATCGGGGATTCTTCCTGAAGGAAAAACTCTCCATCAATGACAGAATTGAAAAAGAGGTCTTTTCTTCTACTAAGATTGTAAGATATACATCTTAAACAAATGTGGTTACAAGATAGGCATTCCATTTTATATCTTCAATATGGGAAACCCTGCATACACTTCAGAATGTGTGGTTTTGAGTAATTAGCTGTACACTGACACCCTAATGAGGCACCTGCTTCAGGCTTGCTTCCTACCTCTCAGTACCTGCTCCTAAAGTATACAGTCTAGGAATCTTTTCTTTGGTAGAAGGGACATTAATGGGTATTAAGTGGGTCATACATCTGAAAAGGACTTTAGATATCCTCTTATAAGGGTAATAGAGTGGTACTGGCTTTGGAGCAAGAGAACCTGGTTTCAAATTCTACCTCTGACACTTACCACCTGTGTGATTTTAAACAGCAGTAAATTGATGTAAATTAATATCAGTAAAACTGATATTAATAAGAATATCAGTGAATTGTTTTATTAATATTATTAAATAATATAGCCATTAATAATAAATATAGCCAAAAGCTAACATTTATATAGTGCTTACTATGTGCCAGGCATTGTGCTAAGTACTTTATGATTGTTAACTCACTTGATTCTCACAACAACCTTGGGAGGGGGTAGGTGCTATTATTAGCCCCATTTTACAGTAGACGAAACTAAAGAGAACAGGTAAAATGAGTTGCCCAGGGTCACTTAGCTAGTGAATGTCTGAGGCAGGATTTGAACTCAGGTCTTCCCAACTAAAAAAGTCCAAGATCTCTCTCCCATTCTACTACCTAGTTGTGGAATCTATTATTCTGGTTCAAATTCTTCATTTTATGAATAGAGAAATTCACAGTTGTCCAAGTTTATACTGACTTCCTGAATCTCAGGCTAGTGCTCTTTTTCTAATATCATGTGAAAGACAGAATAAAACCGATTTGGAGCTTTCTTCCTGATATCATCAAAAGAACTTTGGGGCAATAAGGATAGGATATTTGCTAGGTGGCACAATGGATAGAATGCTAGGCTTGGAGTTAGGAAGAATTATCTTCCTGAGTTCAAATCTGGCCTCAGACATTTAACTAGCTGTGTGACCCTGGGCAAGTCTCTTCACCCTGTTTGCCTCTGTTTTCTCATCTGTAAAATAAGCTGGAGATGGAAATGGACAACCATTTCAGCATCTTTGCCAAGAAAATCCCAAATTAGGTCACAAAGAATCAGACATGACTCAGATGACTGAATAGTAATCTGAAGTATTTTGTGTCAGCAATGCTGAAGATATTCTGCTACCTCTTCCCTCACAGAATTGTTTACTGAGTCATGGTCCCAAATAAAAACTAATAACTACTGTTTTTTCTCTCTGGAATAACTTATGTTGAATGATCATGGGTAGAAAATGAAATAAAGTGTCATTTTGCTTCTTTCAATGAGGTCCTAAACCTTTTAGTAAACTTGCCAATTAAATCTGAGCCTGTGGATAAGTCATCCCAGTTTGCCATCCTCTAAGCAATGTCAGAGCCATTACTCTGCCCTAATTTCCGATGACCCTAATTTCTGGAACAAGGAATGACATGACTCCTATGAAGATCAAAACTACTTTAAATAAAGCAAGGCAAAAATACGTACAAAATATATTTCTGTTTCAGTTTTTGGGGAAGAAAATTCTGCCATCCAAGGTGCAAAAGAGTTGTGATTTCATCTCTCCTTTTTATTTGCTTATAAAAGTAATTTGCAGACTGTACCTCAGGCCTATTATCCTAGAACAATTTCTCTTGCTTCACTCACAGAGATTCCACTGACTTCAAAGGAAACTCCACTTGCAGATAGATGTCAGGAGAAATGGACCCCAGATGGGGATGTTATCACTGTGTAAGTGTATGCATCTCTGGAAATGTGCATGGTTTAAAATAGATGAAGGAAGAGGCACCAGTCACCTTTTTGGAGTGCTCTTTGAGGTGTATAGTTCAACTATTAATTCTCTACTTCAAAGAGCTTGATACTCACAGAGGCAGCTGCATGGCATTTAAAGTATTATGCCGACCACTGTGGTCTCTTCCTTCTCCCACCGCCCCCCTTAAAATGATCAAGAAAATCAAAAGCAAAATCTATTTTTATGAAAAGATAGTAACATTTCAACACTCCAAACACCAAGCTAACCTGCTACTTAATACTGAAAACATGAAAAGTTATGATTTTAAATAAAAGACTTAACTTCCTCTTAGATTATATTTGTGAGATTTGACTCGGTTGCAGTTAAGAAACCATTCAAATTTTGGCTCCTAAAAGAAAAATAGCCTATGGAGACCTTGAGAAAGTGAGGCAGTCTGAGAAGTGGCTATATCTTATTCCTCTCTTCACATAGAAAATCACTGTGTAGGAAGAAATGAAAAGTTTAAATATTCATTTTGTTACTTATCAATGCTTTTCTCTTACGTTTGCATTTTTGTGTGTTTGCCTGTTTTATATGTTTATGTTTTAATTTGTCAATAGGATAGAAGTACAAAAGAAAAATGAAATTTCATAGTTGATTGTTTATTCATTTAGAACTAAAGGAGAGGTCTTTATTCCAAGTTCTTCCTTTTATGGGAGAAGAAACTGAGGCAGAAATAAGTGCCTAGCTCTGGTTTACATAAGTAGTGAAATGACAGCAACCAAAGCAGAACGTGAAGAATTCATTTCTTTTTGGAGGAATGTGCATTTATATGAGCAAAACCACTATAATTAATGTTGAGAACAATCCATTGTTATTTCCCAGAGCACGCTGCTGAGGAGTTCAAAGGCCTTACACACTGTCTCCATCAGCCACACAATATTAAGCTTCTCTCATGTTTGTCTTCATGGTGGCAAGAATATAATTACATATAGGATGTACAATTAGGTAATGTTGTCCTTAGATAATAAAGAGCAATATAGCATTCTGCTGCTGAACAGTAATGCAAAAAAAAAAAAAAGAAAAAGCTAGAGACAAGAGAAATATGATTATCAAGATGCTTGTGGGTATTTAATGCTGCAAATCTATAATAATCCTGACTGAGAGTAATTAAATATAGAAGGCTAGGTCTAGGTTAGAATTTATGGATACATTTTCAATTAGAAGATGCATGTTCTATAGTCATGAAATAAATGAGGATGAAAAGCCCACTGATCCACCTGTCTTGCATTTCAGAATTTTGATTTAATATATTACTGATGAGTACTATATTACTGATATATTACTATGAGCAACTTAAAGCAGCACAAGATTTCAGATTTTTGCATGAGAGTTCAAACATGCCAAATTCCATATAATGTGCACCCTCCTAAAAACAAACTGAATTTGAAATAGACTCCAGGTGATGGTGTTGGCTTACATATTTGGCCTTATGTGAAAATATGGATAAAAAGCTGGCATAAAAAAGATTGTATTTAAGCTACTGCGGGTAGAGAAGGGAGTCTGGCATGACTTTATTGGTCACTTTCACTATTCCTCTTTTCTCTGACTTCTAGTTGGACATAAGACTAAAGAACAAAGCAGGGAAAAGGATGGAAGTGAGGATCCTAGAATGACCAACAAACTCTGAAAAAATGCCTTTGTTTATTACAATTCCTTGGGATCTTAGAGCAATTTGGAAATTTTACTATGGAAAGCACAGCCTGTTGATTGTGGAATTGATTGATTAAAATTTTTAAAAAATTGTACTTTAAAAGATTAGAATCACTGGGTATGTTAGGCTATTAAAGGAGACAATGCACATAAAAGATACTGCATTGTATAAAGGATTCTATAAATTACTGTTTTTAAGAAGCCTTTAGTTAGAAGGCAACTTCATTTTGTATATACTAATAGAAATTTAACCTAAGGGATGAAGGTCTGTTATAAATGAATAAGATGGGTGTCTATTCATTTTCTTTTGCAGGATGACAAATAAAACCATCTAAGCCAAATATGTCACTTCCACTGGACACAGGGCAACTTTAAGTTCTCATTCAGGTTATGCCTTTGGGCCATTATCTCCAAAAAGCCACTTTAAGAGTACTCATTAATTGCCCATAATGAATTCATATCCTATAAAGAAACAAATTTATATTTCTGTATAAAACAAATTCATGACCTCTGCAAAAATATTTTTAAAAATGTTATTATGTACTGACATAATTTAAATGTTTTGACTTCAAGATCTTTCAAAAGAAGGTAATCTATCTCTGGACCTAGTTAATGCTATGGGAGATTGTTGATAAGTGGAGTTAGTATGGTAAGAAAATGTAAAATCTCCACAAAAAGAAAAAAATAGAGAAGTCATATAGAGAAAGCCTTTTTTTTTTTTATTATTGTGGAAAAGACAGTCTAGGGGTTTTACACAAATGGGTGTGTCATCTGGTTATGTAACTTTTCTTTTTTCCCAAGAGATAGGAGAGACCGAGAGCAACAAACTCTTTTAAGGACAAAAGAAATAGCTTTCCTTCTATAAATTACCAGAGCATTCTTGCTAGAGGGTTTGAAGTATCTGATAGAAAAAAGACTGCAGGGGTGTTGACACATTGTGGAACTATTAAAAGCCACAGTGGACTAAAGAACTACATTATGACTCCTAACTTTTGATTCTTTATAAAAAAAATCAGGGTGATTAAGCCTGGAGAAATAAGAGAATAAAAAAAAGCAATGACTAGCACCAGTTAAATATTTAGGGAATAACATACCTCCTTGCACCTGTTTGATATTTTTTTAAACCTTACTCTAAATTGTGTTCACTCTAATAGTGATTAATAGTACTAGTCAATGTCACAATATGTTGTTTTAATAGAATTGTAAATAGGATAATAGTAAACCTGTTGTTTCCATCATAACCAAGTCATCATAATCTACCTTGTGGCACTTTATTCTAAGTGCAGGCAAAGGCCCTTGAAGGAAATAACTTGACTTTGGAGGGCTACTCATATGAAAAAACAAGCCTACAAAGTGAAAGAGAGAAAACATAACCCAGTTTTTCAGATAAGAAATGAGAGATGATAACAGGATAATTTTTTTTACCTTTAATTGGGGGAGGTGGTGATAATAGAGAACCAGAAAAGGTTTAGAGCTCAAAATAATTCTTGGGAGAGCAAGTGGGAAACATAATGATACATTAAATGAAGAATGAGAGTAGAATGGGGCATGGTGGAGCAAAAGTAATAAAGAGGACTAAAGATACATTTAATTAATTTGGCAGTTTTGCATAGGAATAGCTTGGACCATAGGGGATTATGAGCACATATTCTCCATTTCTACCTAGTATAAAATTAATGAGAATAGTCTAAATTATAGCAGAATTTTAAAAGTTCTAAGCAGAAATTAAATTAGGCAAAATCTTAATTGATTAACTATGAAACATTTTAGAGGAAAGGTTTAAAATAAAATTCTAAATGTTCTAAGCAGAAGTAAATACATTCTTCTTTTCCCTTCATATTGTAATAGTTGTACAAAGTGTTTGGTGTCTGTCTCTCTGAGGCTTTACTCATTCCTCCTCCTGTTTTTATAATTTTTTTCTGCTATTTCATCTTCTTGTGAGATAACTTATTCAAGTTTTACCTCTTTATCTTTTGGTCTTTCAGTTTTTTTTTTATTTTTTCATTACCTTTGGTTATAATTCTTAGTTTTAAACCTCTACTCCTGTTACTGTGGCACAGACTTGTGGAGGGAGGTTGGAGTGCAGGTGGCTAGCCTCTTCTGGGGGACATGGGGTTGGTTAGGCCTAGGCTCCTGCCCTGAGTAACCTTAGGAAACAAGACTGTTCCCACTTGGATTTTTAGTCCCCTTTTCCCCTGAGACACATTTCCCTCTAGCTTGTGGCTCTGAAAACTGTGCCTATTCTGTCCTCGCCTTCTGTGTCCCTTCCTCTCCCTTTCCATCCTATGACTCAGGAAAATAATTACCTTCAGCCTCTTGTTCAATGGGCACATATAAGGCTGAATTGATGCTGTCAGAGATCCATGGCATAGTACTAGTCAATGTCACAATATGTTGTTTTAATAGAATTGTAAATATGACAATAGTAAACCTGTTGTTTCCATCATAACCAAGTCACCATTATCTGTGTTGTGGCACTTTATTCTAAGTTCAGGCAAAGGCTGGCACTAAAATCACAAGCCCTTAAACTTTCTTGATCTCACTACTTTGGGTTTGTGGAGTTTGTAGAATTTGGGTTCCCAAAGGGGCTCTTAAGTATTTACATTGTCTAGTGTTAATTCACAAGGTTTCTTTTTTTCATAAGCTTCACAATTCTTATGAATTTAGCTGTAATAGTGAACCTAAATCCTTTGTTTTGAGGTTATGGGGTAAAAAAGGTTTGCAGAAAACTACTCTGCCATCTTGCTAGCCATGTGATTCCTCCAATATCTTCTATATTCTTAATGAAGAGCAAAGATTCAAGTATAAGGATCTGAATTGTGTTTAAAAAGGAAGCTACAAAATGTCTATCAGAACTCTTTTAAATTTGGAGGGACTGTTACTCCTTTTGGTTGATTAGATGCAATATTGCTAGGAGGCAAGAGAATGAGTTACATGATTTAAATGCTTCTTTTAGATTTTGATCTTCTCTGGTTGTGCCATTTTCCTTATTCATTCCATGATTGTTCAGTGAAATATTTTCACACATGTCCAAGACTTGCCAGAAACCCACATGGGTTGGTTTTCCCACATTTTTCAAGATGTCAAAACAACCAAACTAATGGCCCTAAAGCCACTTGCAGATTTGCTAATGTAGTGAAATATCCAATTGTATGTCTCCTTACATTTCATAAATTAAGAATTATAATTGCAATAAAGGAAAGTTAAAGGAAGGTGTGTACTCCCTTCATTCAACCCAGATGATCAGTTTCTCTCGAGAAACAGAATATTGTACAAAAAGCAATCTATTAATAAAGGGAAACCCTTCTTAAACACAAGTACCACATGCCTAAAGCCAAGTAGAGCATTACCTTCATTTGGGGATAATTGAATCTCAGTGGTGGTAGCTTATCCTATCAGGGTCACATCTATGTTGTTAAAGAAAGGAAATTAAATGTAGTAACCAAAAAATCATTCAAAGTACATTAAGGTTGTGACAGAAACTAATAATAAGGAAATTCACAGTTCAGGCTGACCTCCAATACATAGACTCAAAGGGACATATAAAGGAAGTGGTTAAGAAGACACCCTGTTGTGCCTAGGTATTGGAAGTCAGCTTTAACTATAAATTTCCTTGTTTTTATTAGCTTAGGTTACAACCTGAACATTCTTTAAATGCCCTTTTTGGTGAATGAATTTCCTTTGTTTTTCTTACATGTTTCAAAGCAAGCAAAGGAGGTTCTGTAATCAGTGACTGTATATTTTATTTATATTTTATGTAATTTCATAATGAAAGACAAACTTATTCACTATCTCATAATGACATATCTTGCCTGATACAACAATACTTCCTTTGTGTGACAAAACATTCTTTTTAGGTTTGGGTAAAACCAGTTGAACAGGTCTAAATCCAGCAAAATCCAATTAGGATGATAGTAAAAAATGGAATGCAAAGTATTTTTTCAGTTGTAAATGTCAATTTAATATTAAAGATACAAACACAAGCATATTTTCTTCCTCTTTTTCAGAGAGAAGTACATATAAGGATGGCATGGAATTAATGTCTGGGAATAAAGAAAAAAAAACTTGAGGGTTTTAAGAATCAGTCACACCTCAGAAATACGGTACTAGAAAATTTCATGACAGAATCTCATCTCTTGAAATTTTAGACCAAATAATTCTGGATAGTTATCTGAACTGTGCTTTACTGACTGGATTTTTGAAGTTTACCTGTGGCTAGCTATGCCCTAGGCTTTGACTGTTTGGTAGATAAGATGACTAAGCCCTGTTTTGGTAAAGATATTTGTTTATTTTTTAAGGAAAAGCAACAAAAATTTGCAAAAATGACTGCGTTAATATTCTGACTTTTTCTGCACATTAGAATTTTTTTTCATCCATTTATGTGATATGTGTGTATGTGTTTCCCTGTGTAGATTATTGCTCTTGAGTCATTTCAATAGTGTCTGACTCTTTGTGACCCCATTTGAGGTTTTCTTGGCACAGACTGAAGTGGTTTGCCATTTCCTTCTCTAGCTCATTGTACAGATGAGGAAATTGAGGCAAACAAGGTTAAGGGACTTTCCCAGGGTCACACAGCTAGAAGAAGTCTGAGGTCACACTTGAACTTAGGTAGTGAGTGGCTCCAGGGCTAGTGCACTACCCACTGGACCAGCTAGCTGCCCTGTAGATTGTTAGGCTGATCTCTTTCAAGTAATTATGGCTCTCATTCAAAAGGTCTTGTAATATTCTGAGGGGACAGCTAGGTGGCACAGTGGATAGAGCGCTGGACCTCCTGTCAGGAAGACTCGTCTTCATGAGTCTAAATCCAGCCTCAGCCATTTAGCAGCTATGTGAGTGGGAAAGTCACTCAGCCCTGTTTGTCTCAGTTTCCTCATCTGTAAAATGAGCTGGAGAAGGAAATTTCTCTGCCAAGAAAACTCAAAAGTTTTCACACTGAAAAATACTAAACAACAACAAAAATATTCTGAGGCTTCCTGTAGTCAACTTACTGTTATCCATAAACAAGAGCCTCCAGGAGATTTTGCCATCTATGGCAAGACTCTTGTACCTCTTGTACCCTCAAGGGATCCATATTTAGATTTCAGGGGAGCCGTGAACCTGAATGGGAAAGAACTACATCTTTAGTTTCAATAACCTCTAGCTGAAATTTAATATTTTCTTCAGTTATGAAGGTAGGCAACAAACCATATTAGTGGGGGGAAA
>JAQQSU010009829.1:0-12585 GCA_028627135.1 Pseudochirops cupreus | reverse complement strand
TGTTCCAGGGGAAAATATGGTCATTCAATGAGGTGGAGGACTTTCAAGCATTCTTGCTGAAAATACCAGAACTGAATAGAAATTGTGACATTCAAGTACAAGAAGCATGAGAAGGTAAACATGGAAAATAATTCATAAGGAACTTATCTAAGGTGAACTATTTAGATGCCAACATGGAAAAATGATAATACTCTAACAGTATGAGTATAGGTGAAGGGAATATAAATGTATGTGTATGTATGTGTGTATGTGTGTGTATGTGTGTGTGTGTGTATACATATACATATACACACACATATATATGTATGTATACAAACACATATATCTATATAGGAGGATATATATGCGTAGGAATACATATGTGAAAGTCTATATATGTGTACATAGACAGAGGGCATAGGATCAATTGAATAGGAAGAGATATTTTAAAAGGTGAAATTGTGAGGTGGGAGAGGAATAGAATGAGAGGAGACAAGGAGAGACAGAATGGGGTTAATTATATAGAAGAGGCAAGGGATAACTTAACAATGGAGGGGAAGAACAGGAAGGCAAAAGGGAATGGGCCAACCTTAATCTCATTGAATTTGGCTGAGGGAAGGAATGACATACACTCTAAATTGGGTATCTTGACCTACAGGAGAGTAGGGGGTAAGGGGAGAGGAGATGATGGAGGTGAGGGTTGTTAGAAGCTCACACATCTGTAAAGGGACAGGGACAAAGTAGAGAATAGAACAAGTTGGGGCCTGGATAGGAAGGAGGGAAATATAGTCAGTCTTTCACAATATGTCCATTGGGGAGATGTTCTACATAACTACACATGTACAGCCTGTATTAAACTGCTTGTCTTCCCAGTGGGGGTGGATGACGAGGGAGGAAGGGAAAGAATCTAGAACTTAAAGTTCTAAAATAAAATGTTATATATATAACATTTGATTTTAGTAGTATATATGTATTTAGTATATATATATATATATATATATGTTCTTATTTACATGCTACTGGGTAATAAGATATACAGGCACTGGGGTAGGGAGATCCACCTTGCCCTACCGAAAAGTCAGAGGAGTGATGGGGGAGGAGATAGGAGACAGCAGATTGGGGGAGGGGTTATCAGTGGGATCACTGTTTTGGGGTGGGGGGTAGGGGAAAGACCGGGAGAAAATCTGTAAGTCAAAATCTGGTGGAAATGAATGATGTAAACTAAAAATAAACAGAAGTTAACAACAATAAATAAATAAATAAAAGCATAAAAAAAAGTTTAAAAAGTATGCTTCAATCTCTATTCAGACACCATCAGTTCTTTCTCTGGGGATGGGTAGCATACTTAACCATATCTTGGATTGTTGTATTTTTGGGAATAGCAAAGTCATTCACAACTAATCATCTTACCATATTGCTGTTACTTTGTACAGCAGCAGTTCTCAACCTGTGGGTTGCGACCCCTTTGGGAGTCGAAAGACCCTTTTTCACAGGGGTCACCTAAGACCATCGGACAGAAACACGTATTTCCGATGGTCTTCGGAACCAAGACACTCACTGCTCCTCCATCCATCTCCAGGCAGGTCTGCCCACATGCAGATACGCCCACATAGGAGTATTAAGGGGTTGCGACATCAGGAAGGTTGAAAACCACTGTTGTACAGAGTATATTTTACTTTGCAACAGCCCACGAAAGTCTTTACAGGTCTTTCTGAGAGCATCCTGTTCATCATCACAATACAATAGTATTCCATCATAATCACATACTACAACTTGTTCAGCCATTCCTCAACTGATAGGTATCCCTTCAATTTCTAACTCTTTGCCGCCCAAAAAGGGCTGATATATTTTTGTGCATATAGGTCCTTTTCCTTTCTGTTTATCTCTTTTGAGACACAGACCCAATAGTGGTATTTCGAGAGTATGCATGGTTTTACAGCCCGTCATGTAGAGCTCCTAACTGCTCTTTGGAACGGTTGAATCAGTTCAAAACTCTACCAACAATCCATTAATGTCCCATTTTCCCACATCTCCTCCACCATTTATCATTCACCTTTTCTATCCTATTAGCCCAGTGGTTCTCAATCTTCCTAATGCCGTGACCCTTTAATACTCATATGTGGGCATATCTGCATGTGGGCGGACCCACCTAGACATGGATAGAGGAGCAGTGTCTTGGTTCCTAAGACCATCGGAAATAGTGTTTTCCGATGGTCTTGGGTGACCCCTGTGAAAGGGTGGTTTGACCCCCAAAGGGGTCGCGACCTGCAGGTTGAGAACCACTGTATTAGCCAATCTAATAGGTATGAGGTAGCAGCACCTCAGAACTGCTTTAATTTATATTTCTCCAATCTATAGTGTGTTAGAGTATTTTTTCATATGGCTATAGAAAGCTTTGATTACTTCATTTGAAAATGGATTTTATCTTTGGATCATTTATCAATTGGGGAATGACTCTTATTTTTACAAATTTGATTCAGTTCTCTGTTTGAGAAATGAGGCCTTTATCAGAGAAACTTGCTTCGAATTTTTTTCAGAGTTACTATGGCTAACTATTTCCTTTCATCTTATTTCCCCACCCCTTTATTTTATTCTCTTTCCTTTCATTTTGTCTCTCCTCAAAAGTGTTTTGCTTCTGATTACCCCCTCCCCCAATCTGCCCTCCCTTCTATCACCTCCCCTCCCTTATCCCCATCCTTTCCTACTTTCCTATAGGGTAAGAGTGATTTCTATACCCAATGATGAGAGTAAGAGTAAGGTTCACTCACTCCTCCTCACCTCCCCCCTCTTCCCCTCCATCATAAAAGCTTTTTCTTACCTCTCTTATGTAATTTACCCCATTCTACCCTCTCCCTTTCTTCTCCCAGTACATTAATTTTATTTTTTTAGATATCATTCCTTCCTATTCAACTCAGCCCTGTACCCTCTGTCTATACACACTCCTTCTAAGTATAATAATAATAATGAGAAAGGTCTTATGAGTTACAAATATTCACATGTAGGAATGTAAACAGCTTAACCTTTTCCTGTTTATTTTTTTGTGCTTCTCTTGAGTTTTGCATCTGGAAAGTCAAATTTTCTATTCAGCTCTGATCTTTTTATCAAGAATGCTGGAAAGTCCTCTATCTCACTGAATACACATTTTTCCCCCCAAAGGATTATACTCAGTGTTGCTGGGTAGGTGATTCTTGGTTATAATCCCAGCAATTCTGCCCTGTGGAATATCATATTCCAAGCCCTCCAATCCTTTAATGTAGAAGCTGCTATTTTTATAATTTTGAGTTTCCTACCCACCCTCACTGAGAAGGCTAGCAATTTGATATAGGTTATACATGTGTAGTAATGTAAAATACTTCCACAATAGTCATGTTTATTTCCTTTCATCCTCTCCTACTCAAAAGTGTTTGCTTCTGATTACCCCCTCCCCCAATCTGCCCTCCTTTCTATCACCATCCCCTTATTTCCTTCCCCTCCTACTTTTCTGTAGGGTAGTGGTTCTTCTCAACCTTCCTAATGCCTAATGTGGGCGTGTCTGCATGTGGGCAGACCTGCCTGCAGACAGAGAAAGAGAGAAAGAGAGAGAGAGAGAGAGAGAGAGAGAGAGAGAGAGAGGGAGAGAAAGAGGTTCCTAAGACCGTCGGAAATATGTGTTTTCCGATGGTCTTAGGCGACTCCTGTGACCCCTGTAAAAGGGCTGTTGGACCCCAAAGGGGTCGCGACCCAGAGGTTGAGAACTGCTGCTGTAGGGTGTGGTAGGTTTCCATACCCAATTGAGTATGTTATCCCTTCTTTAAAGCCAACTCCAATGAGAATAAGGCTCACTCATTCTCTCACCTCCTCCCTCTTCCCCTCCACTCTAAAAGCTTTCTCTTGCCTCTTTTACGTAAGAGAATTTACCCCATTCTACCTCTCCCTTTCTCCTACTACATTCTTTTCTCTCACTACTTTATATCTATCTATCTATCTATCTATCTTCCATCTTCACTAGTAATAAGAAAGGTCTCGAATTACAAATATTATCTTTCCATGTAGAAATGTAAACGGTTCAACTTTAATAAGTCCTTTATGATTTATCTTTCCTGTTTACCTTTTCATGCTTCTCTTGAATCTTGTATTCGAAAGTCAAATTTTCTACTTAACTCTGCTTTTTTCTCAAGAATGCATTAAATTTCTTTATGTCACTGAATGTCAATTTTTCCCCTTACTGATTACACTCAGTTTTGCTAGGTAGGTGATTCTTGGTTTTAATCCTAGCTCCTTTGACCTCTGGAATATCATATTCTAAGCCCTCTGATCCCTTAACGTAGAAGCTTCTAAAACTTATGTTATCCTGAATGTAGTTCCATAATACTTGAACTGATTTCTTTCTGGCTGCTTGCAATATTTTCTCTTTGACCTGGGAACTCTGGAATTTGACTAAAATATTCCTGGGAATTTTCATCTTAGGATCTCTTTCAGGAGAAGATGGTGGATTCTTTAATTTTTTTATTTTACCCTCTGGTTCTAGAATAACAGGGCAGTTTTTCTTGAAAGCTGATGTCTAGACTTTTTTTTTTTTTGGATGATGGCTTTTCAGGTAGTCCAATAATTTTAAAATTATCTCTCCTGGATCTATTTTCCAGGTCAGTTGTTTTTCCAATGAGATATTTCAGGCTGTCTTCTATTTTTTTCATTCTTTTGCTTGTTTTATAATTTACTGATTTCTCATGAAGTCATTAGCTTCCAAGTCACTGTTCCATTCTAATTTTTTGTTCCCAATTCTAATTTTTAATAACTTATTTTCTTCAGTGAACTTATTTAGACCCCTTTTTCTATTTGGCCAATTCTGCTATTTAAGGCATTCTTTTCCTCACTAGCTTTTTGGACCTCTTTTGCCATTTGGTCTAGTCCAGTGCTTCTCAACCCTCCTAATGCCACGGCCCTTTAATACAGTTCCTCATGTTGTGGTGACTCCCAATCATAAAATTATTTTCGTTGCTACTTCATAACTGTAATTTTGCTATTGTTATGAATTGTAATGTAAATATCTGATATGCAGGATGTATTTTCATTGTGACAAATCGAACATAACCCACAGGTTGAGAACTGCTGGTCTAGTCTAATTTTCTTTCTTTCTTTTGAGAGCAATTGGGGTTAAGTGACCTGCCCAAGGTCACACAGCTAGTAAGTGTGTCAAGTATCTGAGGCCAGACTTGAATTCAGGTCCTCCTGACTCCAGGGCCAGTGCTCTACTCACTGCGCTACCTAGCCACCCCTAGTCTAATTTTCTAAGGTGTTATTTTCTTCAGTATTTTTCTGTGTCTCCTTTAACAAGCTATTGACTCAGTTTTCATGAATTTTTTACATCATTCTCATTCTCTTCCCAATTTTTCCTCTACCTCTCTTAACTTGATTTTCAAAATCCTTTTTTTCAAATGCCAGAACACAAATACAGAATAGAGAAAAGAAACAAAAATACACCATAAACTTAAATATTGGAAATTAAATACAGTTAGAAAGGGAAAAAAAGCATGTTGTGTACATAGCAGAACACAGAGGATTGAAAATATGTAACAATAAATTTTCATTTCAAGAAAAGTATGATAAATAATATTTATGTGAGAATTGTCCATCTTTTCTTTGCTTCCTTGTGAGTTTTTTTTGCTCTCTGCTGTGCACTTTTTTACTTTGTTCTTTTTCTCCCCTCTCCCAATTTCCCCCAACCCCCCCAATCAAAATCCTTTTTGAGCTCTTCCATGGCCTGACACCAATTCATATTTTTCTTGGAGGCTTTAGTTGTAGGAACTTTGACTTTGCTGTTTTATTCTTAGTGTGTTTTGATCTTCCTTGTCACTATAGTTTTACTCAGAGGTTTTTTCCCCAGCCTATTACTTGACTTTTAACACTTTGTAAAAGGAGGGTTCTGCTGCCAGGGTGGAGGGTGCACTGTCCCAAGATTAAGGGGTTTTTGTGCAACTATTTTCAGAGATACTGCTAGGGATCTGTAAGTTTTCAGTTCTTCCAAGGTGGTATGATCTAAGGAGAGGTGTTTAATACTCTCCTGGCCTGTGGTCTGCTCTGTGAGTGACCACAAGCACTCTTTTCTGTCCTGGAGCTGTGAGAAAGGTTCCCCCTCCAGTGTGGCTGCAAGTTTTGCTATGCTAGTGCTCCTCCTTGCTCTGGGACTGCCAGCTGGGACTATGACCCAAGATAGGCAAAGCAACAGAGTCCTGCCAGTGCTAGCAAAAAGATCCCTGTAATCTCCTTCTGATCAACTATTCAACTCCCCTTACCATCTGTGGTCTGCAAACTCCAGAAGCAGTCACTGCCACTGCTGATTCAGTCACTCCCAAGGCCTGCTCCTGGTTTGCTGTGTTCATGTTGGACTGTGTTCCACTCTCACCTAGGTGCCATAGATCTTTCCTGACAACTGTCCAAGATATCTTGGGCTGGAAATTTGTTTCATTCCACATTTTTTGGGGGGCTCTGCTGCTCTAGAATTTGCTTAGAGTCATTTTTTTAAAGGTATTTGGAGCGGTTTAGGGGACAGTTCAGGTGAGTCCCTGCCATTACTCTGCCATCTTGGCTACACTCTTCCAAATCAATGTTTACTGGTGAACTTAAAGTTGTTTGTAGAAAGCAGAAATTATACTATAGGAGTTAAGGAGGAAGTGAGAAAAGAGAGGTATTGCCTACACTTTACATAAATGGTGAGTTTACTGTTGAAAAAAAGAAAAGATCAGAACATCATCTGAAGAAACATCAAGGATCAAGAGATACATTTTTCCAAGGACAGAAGATTACAGTATGCTTAAAAGAGAAGGGAAAATGAAGATGATATAAAAATAAAAATTGATAAAATTATTCATTAAAATAAAGAAAAGAAGGAATGAATGGAGAGTGACAGACTGAAAAATAACTATAAAAGATCTTTTCTCCCCTATATTCAATAGCTATGGATACTTTGTTCTTTAGAAATAAAATTTAAATTTGGACTTAAATGCAGAAATAAAATCCAAATCAAATTTAAAAAAAGACACATTAAAAAAGCACTTACCAGAACAAGACAGGTATCAACTAACGAAAATGTGCCAGATCGGCCAATGCCAGCACTACAGTGAATTATTGCAGGTCCATGTTCAGCATTCAGAGAACCAGATTCTCGAACTTTAAATAAGAAGTTGAGGAATGAAGCTGGTGATTCAGGAACTCCAAAATCTGGCCACGTTGTATAATGGAAGTGAGATATTATCCTGGTCTCACCACTCTATAACATGCAAAAGGAAGGGGGGGAAAAATTTAGTTTTGCTTGATCTATTAAAACTTTGCTATTTAACAAAGTCAAGTATGTCATAGATGCTGTGACCTAGGACAAAACAATTCATCTCTATCCCTGGGTTCCTCATATTTAAAATTAGGTTAAAATGGATAATTCACGATCTCTACAACTCTAAAATCCTGATTTCCATGCTTAACACACCGGTTTTAATTTCTACAACTAAATTCTTTAAACTCTAATTTTCCCATTCAGGATGTAATCAACTAATTGTTTTTCTAAATGGATAGGGTGGGGCACCTTTTGAGAAATTATCTTTGGAAATACCTTTCACTATTTAAAAAAATAATAAGATTCTCCTTAATAAGTCATAAGATAGTATCAAGATAACAAGCTCCCTTTGTCTAAATAATTAAAAAACAATTCCTTGAAATTTTCAACCTCCTTCTCTGATCAGTTTTCATGCTTTTACCACAACTTTAGGAAACTTGAAAGAAATAAGCAAAAATATTACAAATCCAGAAATAAACTAGGGAGTGTAGAACTGTCTTGAAAATGATTAACTGAAAACTAACTTTTATCCTATTCATGAAAAGACTAAGCTTTAAACCTTTTAGAGAAGATAACTTTCAGGGCTTTAAAGGAATAGTAATTGAATGGCCTTAATTATTTCTGTTTTCTAAAAGATTGCTCAATTTACCGTCACTGGCTTAAAAAAAATCTTTCAATTCTTTCCCATTAAATAAAACCTAATAAATGTAACTGTTAACCAGATATCTTCATTTTCCCACTCTTCCTCCCTAACCCTTCTTTACATATACATACATGAAAATTCTAAAAGAAAATGAATTTAGCTGAAGGTTTCAAATTCCTACAGCTTTTACTTGAACTTCAACTATATGGCAAAACCTACCTATCTGAATTTATCTTTCTGATCAAAGGCCCAGGAGTATCAGTTATTTGATTTTTCCCTTTCCTTCAACAATGCCTGCCAAGTCAACCATCACTATAAAGACCTGGGTTCAATGTCCATTGGAAGTGTCAGTCCAAGATATGCACACTGATAGATAAGTACTATAGACTATTCAGCTGTTTTTCATTGACTAGGTTTTTAGTATGTACACAGGTAAGTATAAACTCGAGTGCTATGAATATCACTTAAAAGACTGCAAAGTCAACTGCAAATACCCGGAGGACTTCACCAACTATAGAGGATCCCTCTCTGAATTTTGTGCTTATTTTCCAACACAATGGTCATGAACTTTTTTTGAATCTAGCTTTCTCTATTTAACCACCTGAAGTGTGAGAAATTTATGGGATATACAGATTGCAGGTAATGCATAAATGCAGCTCAGGAGAAAGACAAAGGATAAATATATCGATCTAGGAGTCATCTGCATAGAGAGGAAAACCCAAGGGAGGTAATGAAATCACTAAGGGTCAGAAGAAAAGTGGGCCTTCTACAAAATGGTGGTGATGTGGATGATGATGAATCAAAGACTAAATGGTGACCAAACAAGTCCAAACACAAAGAGAGAGCTGTATCACAAAAACCCAAAGAGGAGCAAGTATCTAAATTAGGAGATAGTGATCAACAGTGTTAAATGCTGTAAAGAGATCAAGAATGTGAATATTAAATGTATGTGGAAACTATTCTAATAAAAATTAATTTAAGTCTGAACCTCTGACTCTCTTGTGTAGAACACTCCAAGTGAGGAAACTTGCTTCAAACTATTCTGCAACTTTTAGAGAGCTGCCTCAGACACTGAGAGGTTAAGAGGTCAAGCAGGCAACATGTGAAGTCAACTTTCAGTCCACTCTGCACAATGCCTCTGAAATTTTACAGAGCTAGAAAAACATGCAAATGGGCCAATAAGTTACTGATGTGCTTAGTTGTCTTTCTGAGAGGTTTTTCACACCTTGGTTATCTTCTGATATGTTTCAATGGAACTTAATACTGCATATTTAGTCTAAGAGTTAGCTGCTTTTCTCATCTTTAGTTTCCTTACTGCCATTTCAACTTCCTCTATTAGTACATCCAGGACTATGATGTTAGTATCCAAATGTTAGTACATCCAAATGTCATTCTACTGTCATCAGAAGATCTTAGCAAATCTTTTCTAACTTTCTCATCCAATTTTATCATTAATTGCCCTTAGGATGAGCTAGTTGGGCCTGTTAACTGAGGTGTTTTGTAGAGCAGTACTTCTCATAAGTTTCCACCACACTTCTGCATGAGATTTTATGAAGAATAGGTGTTTCTAGTGTCTGCCATCTTTCTCTACCCTGGCAGGTAAGCATTGGTTGATTAATGTAGTTTGAGAGCTCTTTTCATTTCCTCATTATGACAAATGACTTATAGCACTTATATTTTTATGCAAAATCATTATAGTCACCATTATTGTTATTGCTTCACAAATTTACCATTTTTCAGGATCAATAATTCATTTGATAGATTAGATGAATTGTTTTAAGGGCACAAGGAAGTCTTTCTCATTTTTAATGATAGGGAATCCTTAACTCATTTTAATTTTTTCTTCTACCTAAGTAGTTGTTGTTTTAACAAACTTGTTAGTCTGAAAATACATAGACAACTAATTCACGAATGAATGCTATATCAATAAAAAAAAATTTCCTATTTGATAATTCTATTTTTGTGATGTCATTCAATGCTTCACTTTCCAATGTGTTTTTTGAAGCAAGTTATTATTCAGGCATTCTCCAAATAATCTTTGGGGTATATCAATTTACTGACTTCTGAAGCCCAGTTCCAAATTATGTTCCGGAAAAGTGGGACCTGTTGATAGCATTAGGGGGAAACTTCTGTATAGTTTGCTTTCTCTCATTCTTTATTCCTGAACCATATTTTCTAGGAAATTTGTTTTTGTCCTCACCTATTTCTACTTCTTAGCTGAAGTCACTGAAAATCTATTGATTTAATATGGAGGATATTAAATACTTCAAAATTGGTTATGTTAAAGATCAACAAAAGCATTTCAATACACAAAGAATGAGATATAATACTGTATATGAAACCATAACTAACTGATACAACTTATTTTTAAGTGTATATTAAATTTAACAAAGTGGTAACAAAACTGCATTGTTTGTATCTTCTAAAATTTTCTTCCATACATTTAAAGATGTTTACTGATACTCCATTCTTTTTCTCTTATGAGCTTTCTCACTTTCTCTCTGCGTCTTTCACTTTCTCTCATCACTATAACTAGCCATTAACTCATCCTTTCCCCAAAGGAAGCTCTTTCTGTAATCAATAAGCACAGTCAAGTAAAATACATCAAGAGAGGCTATATCTGAAAATATGTGTCTAAATTTGTCCCTCTAGTCTGTCTCCTCTTTGTCAAGAGGCAGGAGGTGTGCTTTATCAGTTTTTTGAAGGCACAATAAGTTACTGCACTGAATTCTTTCCTATTAGTCATTTCCTAAAGTACAATAATATTCCATTATATTTGTATACCAAAATTTATTCAGCTATTATTCAAATAAATGGGATTTAATTTGGTTCCAGTTCTATTTTCAGAACAAAAAAGCACTGTTATAAAATTTTTTGCTACACATGGGTCCTCTACCTCAGTCTGTGACATCTCTGGGGTATATACAATGTGTTGACTTTTGAAGTATAGTTCCAAACTATGTTCCAGAAAGGCTGGACCAGTTGATAGCTCCACCGATCGTGCATTAACATGCCAACTTTCCTACCTACAACTGTCCTTTTCTTTCGCCAGCTTTGCCAGTTTTTAAAGATTTGCAGCAGAATCTCACAGTTGTTTTAATTTGTAGTTCTCTTTTTTTCTAATTAATTTGGAATACTCCCATATGGTTACTGATAGACTACAGGCTCTTTATTTCAAAACCATCAGATCATGTCCTGTACCTACTGCAGACTGGTTCCTGTTCTTGTATATTTGTACCAGTTCCTTTTATAGCATGGGTATCAAACCTCTATTTGATATGAATTAATTTCTCTTTTAATTCTTAATGCATTGCTTTTGCAAAAGCTTTTCCAATATGTCCAACTGAAATGGCTTGTTTTTTATCCTCTACGATTAGGTAAAGAATTCTTTTTTTGTTTTGTTTTTTGAAGAGGGGAATGTTGGGCAATTGGGGTTAAGTGACTTGCCCAAGGTCACATGGCTAGTCTTGTGTTAAGTGTCTGAGGCTGGATTTGAACTCAGGTCTTCCTGACTCTGGGGCCGGTGCTCTATTCACTGTGCCACCTAGCCACTCCAGGTAAAGAATTCTTAATCTCTTTTCTAAATTTTTAAAATATGATCTACTGTTTAGTAAACATATCCATTTAAAGTTTATTGTAACATATTTAAGATGCTGGTCTAACCCTAATTTCTTCCACACTGCTTTCCAGTTTTCCTTAGCAATTGGTTAAAACCTTTGAGTTAGCATATACTATGCTATTATGCTCTGTGCTTTGGATTGACTGTTTCCTGTCCGTAGAATAGAGTTGAGAATACTCTTACTTCCTTCAAGATGCAGTTCAAGTGCCACCTTCTACATGAAGTCTTTACTGTTTCTCCTACCCCACAGTTAGTGTCCTCCCTCCCTATCTTGTGTTTATATATGCTCATGTTGTCTCCTTCAATATAACGTACTCCTAAAGAGTATGAATTATTCTTTTTCTTTTTTTTTGCATTTGTATCACAGATGTTGGAAAAAGTAGGGCATATTCAAGAGTCAAAGGACAATCCAATTAAGCTAAAATTTAGCATATGTGACAAGGAATAGTAGGAGATCTGTGTATAAAGATTAATTTGACAGATACATGAAAGATCTATTTCTTTTACTGGCTGGAAGATTCTAAACTGTTAACCAGTTACCTCAACAAATACAACTGAAAAGCATCATCTTAGAGTTCCTCTACATTCACTTTTCTATTCAAATGCAGGAAAGCAAGAATGAAATTTCCCTTTGTAGAACTGACACTATCCTAAGAGTTATGTTGCAACCAATCACAGAAATGACGAAAAATCCTATTTTTGCATCAGAAGTGATATGCTACACTACTAACTGTTTTAACTCAAAACATCATTAGAACGTTCAGTTCTGGATGTATGCTCCCAGTCCCTTTTTTAGCCTTGTTATTTAGTAAATCTTGAATGATAAAATTCCTACTACAAGTCCAGTATGCTTCTGCTGGGAACTTCTTTTAAAAAATAACAATATTTGAGGGGGAGCCAAGATGGCGGCGTAGAAGCAGCAACATATCGCAGCTCTCACATAGCCACCCCAAAATACCCATAAAATAGGACTCTAAACCAATCCTGGAACTCCAAAACGCACACAAAGATACTTCCCACTAAAGTTAGCTTGGCTAC
>JAQQSU010009828.1:0-12585 GCA_028627135.1 Pseudochirops cupreus | reverse complement strand
AGAGTACGGAAGAGACAAACAAGAGATTTTAAGAAATTGGAATCACCAACTTTTGGCAATTCATTGGATAAAATGGGTTAGGGCAAATAATAAAACCTAAGTTTGTAATTTATGTCAATATGGCTAAGAAGAGGCAACTTGGCTACTCAGGTAGTGACCCTTAAGAGTAGGGCTTTAGTTCTGAGTAAATAGAGTATAATATTCAGAAAGTCAAGAGTATAAAATGTTAAGGCTAAGAGGAAAAGGAGGTAGAATATTGGCTGTGTAGTCAGACGGTGTAAATACTGGTTCTGCTACTTGCTACTTGTTTGACCTTGGACCAATCATTTCATTTCTCTGGATCTCTATTTCTTCATCTATAAAATGAGGCACTTGGACTGGCTAGATGATCTCTAATTTCCCCTTCTGCTCCAAATCCATATGGTTACTTGATAATTCTCAAAAAAAAGTAATTCACACCCTCCAGTGTCCATTGAAGACACATGTTTTGGTTTCAATCCCTACATTCATCAGGAAACAGTAATAAAACTGAGATTCTGTCTAGGTGAATCTCTATGCTTATAGTAATGATCGTTTTCTTTGTAGCCTGCAAGACATTAAGCCCTTGAAGCAGACTTAAAAGATTGCAGGATTCATTCCTCCTTCCCTCATGTGTCTGTCTTCTACCACCACTCGTCTCTCAGAAGCCAGAAATTCCACGGATGTGGCTTCTTTACTCTAGTATAAAACATTGATCCCCAAGTAGTCTGGGGGGCTTTTAAAGTTTTCAAGGGTAGGGATGATTTTATTTCTTCTTTATTTTTCCAATGCCTAGCATCTTACCCTGTTAACAGTAAAAAGGTAATAAAGATATTTATTGGATGAATGAATGAACTGAAGGGGCAGAAAGGATAGTACAAAACCAGAATAGTAGAAAACACTGAAGACTAAGTTGGTCTATTTTCCACAATTTTTGCTACTGATAGCACTGCTACCTCCATTGGGTAAATGTATATTAATGTATCAAAACTTTCTTCAGCTTAAAAGACATTTTCTCCAACTTTATATAGTAGTTAAAGATAATTAAAATTGATATGAGAAAAGTCTTTTGAAGATAGAGAAATTCTGAATATAGCAAGGAAAATCAACCAGCTAAACAATGGTGTTTCTGCAGAGAAGAAGGGGAATATAACCTGAGAAAGTTATAGTGGGATGGGGAAGACTCAACAAGCCAAAACGAATAGTGAATGAGGTGTGTTTTTTCTGGAGATCAAGTTTCTGGCTTCCCAAGTTATTCTCCTTGATGCACCTGCCCCCACCCCACCATGTGATGTGTGTGTGTGTGTGTGTGTGTGTGTGTGTATGTGTGTGTGTGTCTGTCTGTCTGTCTTTCTGTCTCTGTTTCTGTCTCTGTCTCTCTGTCTCAGTTTCTCTCTCTCTTTCTCTCTCTCTTTCTCTCTCTCTCTCTCTCTCTCTCTCTCTCTCTCTCTCTCTCTCTCTCTCACACACACACACACACACACACACACACACACACACACACACTACCAAGAAAACCAAATAGGAAAATAGGGTACTAGTTCCTCATGCTTGATTTTGCTTCATCACATCTCATGAATACCCAATAAATACAGGCTTCCCTCAAAGCTCTGAGCCTTCAGGAAGGTTCCAATACCAAAGGTGCTTTAGTCTGGTGCTAACATGGCATGGTAATGAAATCTGTTTCCAAACTTGTTGATATATTAGGAATCTTCTACTTATTGATTTCCATCTTCATCTTTCCATTATGATTATACTATTTCATCCAATTATAAATCAATCAATAAACATCTACTTTTGTAGATATTGTGCTAAGAACTGGGGATGCTAAAAGAAGAAAATAGTTCCTTCAAGGAGCTTATAACCTAGTGGAGTGATAGCATGCAAAAAGATATATCCAAAGCTAACTATATACAGGACAAATAGCAAGCAATTTTCAGAGGGAAGACACTACAATTAAGATGGGCTAGGAAAAGCTTCCAGTAAAAGAAGGGATTTCCCCTGGAACTAAAAGCAAGTCAGAGAGGTCAATTGGCAGAGCAAAAGAGGGAGAGCATTCCAGTCTTGGTAGGACAGTCAAAGAAAATGCTTGAAGCTAAAAGAACTGGAGTGTCTTCTGTGTGGAATAGCCAAGAGACCAGTGTCATAGGATTGAAGAGTACATTTTGGGGAGTAAGGTGTAAGAAGACTGGAAAGGTAGAAGGGATCTAGGCTTTGAAAACCAAACAGAGCATTTTATATTTGCTCCGAGAGGCAGTAGGGAACCTCTGCAGTTTACTAACTGGAAGAGAGGAGGAAGGAGAGGTGACATGATTTTTTTTTTGACTAGGTGAGCTTCCTGCCCTTGGGAAGTCTAGAACTGGAAAACTGCTTGAACTGGAGAGTTCTGAGCTTCAGTATGCTGATACTATCAGATGTCTTCACTAAATCCGACACCATTATTTTGAACCTCATCCCAACTTACTCCCAGAGTGAAGGACATCTGGCAGCCTAGAGGAGGAATAAATAAACACTGATTGGAAAGGAATGAAGAAGAAAGGAAGAAGGCAAAGGTTTCAAAACAATCAGCAATGGGATTAGCTCTTGAGTGGCCAGTGTACTTCCAACATGGATGGAATAAGGAGAACTTGTCTCAAAAAGCAATCAATTAGTCAAAATGTGGGTTAAATAAAATTTAGCAAGCCTAAGTCAAAATTAAGTTTAAAAAAACAACAGTTTTTTTAGCATCCCTATATGCTTTATTTTGAGTCATTCCCCTTTCTAATCAGTGGTTACACTTACAACTTGATATAACATCAAAGGGCTCTGTAACCTAAAATTCTCATCATTATGTTGGACATTTCCATGTTTTTCCTTAAGAAAACACTTCATTTCTACTAGATTAAATTACATTTCTTCCATCAATTTCAGTAAGCAGTCAAATATGAAGCTTTAATACAAATTTTCTGGACTATTTTATCTAATATAACATTAAGTTTTCCATAAGCAAAAATACTGACTTCCACTCCATAACACCTCAGAAATAAAATATTCCCAGGAATTATTGTATTACCATTATGATCTGAACTTCCCTGCTGTTTATTTATACTCAGTTCCTCAGAAGTGATTTAAGATTTCTCTCAATTCCAAGATGTTTTATTTGTTTTTCCAGCCTACAACTAAGCCTTCCTTAAGGCTACCAGTAATTTTGTGTTATTTTATAAGTGGGAGAATTTGCAATTCTAAAACCTGACAGATGTCACTTTACCTTATTGGCTTCAATTTCCTCATTTATAAGAGAAGGCTGAATGAGTTGACTTGTAAGGTCTCCTTTACCTCTAAATCTATGATTGTATGATCTCAAATACGTCAAGACATTTTAACTTCACTCAAGTAAGTTATCCCACTCTGGCAATAGTTTAGTGATTGCATAGGCCTTGTGTTTTCTTTGCATATAAGTGATGTACATTGTCTCTCCCATTAGAATGTAAGTTCCTTGAGGGAAGGGCTCTCTTTTGTCTCTCTGTACCACCAGAACTTTGCACAGTGTCTGCCACATAATATGTGCTTGATCAATGCTTTTGATTGATTCCTGATGCATAGGCTTACATGTCATGAGGATCACATTTCATCTTCCAGTATTACAGTTTGGTCTTCTCATTAAGAAGGAATTATAATGTCGTGACTTTGGCAATAAATTTCAAATCGATAATTTTTCACAGGATCAAATAATATAACTTAGAAGAACCTTAAACATCATCTATTTTAGCAGGTATAGCAGCTCTCAAAGGTTCATCTGAGAACCCCTAGGGTTCCCAAAATTTATATTAGGGAATTCAGGAAATTGTAATTTTTTTTCACAATAATACTAAGACTTTTTTGTCTATTATAATACTCCTCCCTTTTTCTAACTATGTATGTAAGGCTGGATTTTTTTTTCATATACTTCAATCCAAATAACATACAGCAATGGACTGAATGCAGAAGCAGGAATGAGAATCTAATTATCTCCTATTAAGGTAGACCTTAAAAAGATTTGCAAAACAAAATGAAAAAAATATGTAAAAAACAATGCCATTCTTCCTGCTAATTTTTTCCATTTTGGAAAGTACACTTATTTTACATAAAATATATTATTTACACCAACATGAAATGAATTTATTCCTGTTATTTTTAGATGAATTAATGAATAAATATTTTTAAAACAACAGATTTAATGTATAATATGAAAAATATCATCGAATATAATCCACATAAACAAAAACTCTTTGATGACTTCGATAATTTTTAAGAGTATAAAAAGCTACTAAGATGAAAAACTTCTGAGAACTGGTTCTCTAGTACAATCTGTCCAGAGCAGAGCAGTACTCCCTTCACAACACACCAAACAAGTGGTCTAAACACTTTTACTAGAAGCCCTCGAAAGAGGGAGAATCCACTGCCTCCTCAAACAGCCCATTTCACTTTTAAATAATTCTTATTGTCAGGGAATTCTTCATTACATCAAGGCTAATTTAGTAGCTTTGTAATTTCCAGGCATTGTTTCTAGTTCTGCCCTAAGAGCAAAGTAAGACAAGCTGCAGCCCTCTTACATTTGACAGAACCTTGACCACTTGAAGCCATCACAGCTTTCTAAGCCTTCTTTTCTATAGGCTAATTTCCTCTTTTTCATTTTTTATGGGGGAGGAGGGATTGTTAACAACATTTTATTTTTTTAATGAAGCATTTATTATTTACTTCCTCTAGCTCCCCACTTCCTCCCTCCCCGATTGAAAAAAAAGGAAAACACAGATTTTTTTTTTGGCTTGATCATGTATATTTGTTTAAAGGTTTTGTTTTCATTTGTTTTCCACAACTATCAGATTCCCTTTTTCTTTTAAATGAACCTCATATAGGATGATCCTGAAGCCTTACATCATTCTATTCACCTACATGTGTATAGTCTCCAGATTATCAAAGTCCTTTCTAAAATGTGGAACCCAGAGCCGAATACAAATATCTAGTTGTTGCATTATCAGGGCAAAATATAATGAAACCATCACCTCCCTACCCTGGAAATTATGCCTCTCAATTCAGATTAAGGTCCATTTAGCTTTTTATGGCTGACATAGCAAACTATTGGAAGAATAGAGACATTGTTTAAAAAAAAAAGAGTTGATTCTGACTTCAGGAAAATCTAGACTACAGTCTTGCTTTTCACACATATTATCTATTTAATCAAAGTCACAAGTGATTTTACTTCTCAATGTTTCAGTTTACAAGGAAGTCCTGAACTGTATCATGGGAAGAGGGGTGATGAAATGGATCACGGAGGAAATTATGAATCCTTTTTTTAAAAAATCATAACATTGACATATTAATCTTGCAGTCTAGATTCTGTCTAGATTTTTTTAAAAAGAAGAATTGCTATGTAAGCGTGCTTCCCCCATCTTGGACTTGTGAAATTGATTTGGAAATTAATGTAAAATTTTTTCTTTCTCTCCACTGAATTTATCTTATTAAATTCAGTTGAATGTTTTAATCTATCAACAGGAATGATGATCAAAAACATAAAGGTTGAGAAAAGAGAATTATAGATGTAGAAAGAGTGAATGGGAGAGCAAAGCCAAGATGGCACAGTAAAGGTAAGGACTCGCCTGAGCTCTCCCCCCACCTAAATTTCTCCAAATACCTTTAAAAAATGACTCTAGACCAATCCTAATCCCTTAACAAACCCCTCCTTCCCTTTAATATTCATAATTTCTGTTATATAATTGCATCTTTACCCTATAAAATCCATCTTGCTTTCTCTGAAGCTGCTGGTTCCTCTTGGAACTTGGCCCACTTCATGGGTGGCATCAATCTCAATAAATGCCTATGCTTAGTTTAGAGGTAGGCTAACTGAATTCCTTGAGATCATTCCACCACAACACATCATTAAACCACAACACCAAGAATGTATATACTCAGAATGAGGTTAGGTTGTTAAAGGAGGTTAAAGAAATCAAAAAGGGTTGTTTTCCCTCTTTTTGAATTTTAAGATATATTAGGGGAAATTATGATGATAACAATGATGAAGATAATGATGGTGATGATGGTAACTAACCTTTATGTAGCACTTATTATGTTCCAGATGCTTACTGATTTCTTTACAACTATTATCTCATTTGCTACTCAAAATAACCCTGCAAAGGAGGTGCTATTATTATCCCCACTTTATAGATAAGGAAACTGAGGCAGAGGTTGAGTGATTTTTTTCTGAGGATCATACACTTTATAACAATCTGAGGCCATATTTGAACTCAAATCTTTCTTACTTTAGGCCCAGCACATTTTCTACCGCACCGCCTTACTGGTATAGGTCCATTGCTCCAGATGGATGTCTCAATGATAAATAACAACAGAGTAAAAGCAGAGCTGCTGATTTCTTATTTTCTTTCTATTTTCTCTACAAAGGAGAATCTTTAGACTGGAAAGAAAATGAGGGCATCTAGCTACCCTTGACAAATTCAAGTAGCATAACTCAGATAAACTGTTTTATTAGGCATTGAAAGAATTGACAAATGTGCTGACTGACTCTGTCAATGGCATTTGAAAGATTCTTGGAAATGCAATAGTGAGAATTCTTTTTCAGGTCTGGATTATACTAGATTGCTTCTGAGGTATCTCCCTTCCAGCCTTAAAACATGTGATTTTCTGGGATGGTTTTCTCATGCCTCAGAAAGGAATAAGAAATATGATTTTAAGCAACATTCTGTCCACCAGTATCACAGTGTATATTGTAAGGATTTGGAAAAAGAAATATCACCCCATAAGTAATTGTAGCTTATACATTGAGATTTTTTTAATAGGATGTAGAAATAGAGAAATTTTATGACTAATAATAAAAACCTCCATATTATATCAACACATTTGGATACTTGGTGATATCAATCAACAAGCACTTATTAAGTAAGTGCCCATTATACACACTGAAGGGTTTGGCGGTACAAAGACAAAAATGAAACATTTCTTGACCTCAAGATAATTTCATTCTATCAGATGAAACAACATACACACAGATATGTAAAATACAAATATATATAAAACAAAAATTCGCAGTGGATGGAGAGTTGGCCTGGGATACCAGAGCACTAGCAGACTGGGGCATCAGGAAAGACTGAATGTAGGGGATCAAGCTTAGCTAAGCTTTGGTGGACATTAAGAACCATAGTGAACAATATAGCTCAGGATTAATGAATGACAGAGGCCAAAGGTTTACAGAATACAAAGAAGGCTCACAACTATAAATTATGAACACTTGTCTTAACTGAACAATTAGGAAGTGGTGGTCATGGCAAATACCAGACAATATCGTATAAAATGAAATTGATTATATTTTATCAGACTGGAGATTAATCATTACTGAGAGACAAGATGGTATAGTGGATAGAGCACTGAACTTTGAGTTGGAAGGTATGTATTTGAATCTTACATTAGAGATTTCTGTGTGATTCTAGGCATGCCACTTTCCTCTCTGGCCTGAATTTCCTCATCTATAAAATGATCACATTGGACTCAATGATTTCTAAGCTCCTTCCCATTTCTAAATCTATAAACTTCCAATGTGAGAATTATTCCTAAATCAGGTATTTATGTACAGTCGTATCACTTACTTTAAAGAAACAAAAAAGTCATGATTAATATAAAACTGGAAGAACCAAAATAACAAAAAAATATGACATATAATTAACTCCAATTTGACCTACTTCAATCAATTATTGATGAGAAATGGGAAAAGATGGAAGAAAGGACATTGACACTGATTATAACATTTTCTTAGAGATACTTAACCAATGTAAATTAATTAATGAGAAGTTCAAAAGAACTTAGAAACAACCTCAGTCAGAAAATATCTGATAATTTGCAAAGAGAAAAATGAAAGCCATAGAATATAAACTGATTTGTAAAAATCTTACAGAAAAAATAAAGGACAATAGAATATTATTATCATTACTACCTCATAAAACTGAGCATTATGATGGAGGAAAAACTTATTTAAAGAAGCTTAGTGAAAGACACTTACATCTACCACAGGTAAAGCACAAATAGTCCACACGAACAGTTGGAATTTGGAGTGAAGATATCTTAAAATCTGCTTCTCTCATAGAACACATCTCCTTATTTGATGCAGGCAAGCCACGCTAGGTGGCCCTTTGCCTGTGTCTCCCATGTCATGGAATCCATTTCAAAGTTTTTCAGAGAGACTTTGAGAGTGTCTTGAATCACTTCTTCTGACTTCCATGTGAGTTCTTGCCCTGTGTGAGTTCTTCATAAAATAGTCTTTTAGGCAAATGTACATTTGGTATAAGACAACTTGGCCAGCCCATCACAGTTGCTGTTTCTGTAATAGAATATGAATGCTCAGCAGGTTAGCTCAAGAAAGGACCTCAGTGTCCAGTATGTTATCTTGCCAAGCAGTAATGAGAATCTTCCTAAGACAATTCAAATGGAAGTGATTAAGTTTCCTGGCATGGCACTGGCATACTGTCTAGGTTTTATGGATATATAACCATGAGGTCAGCATAATGGCTCTGTAGACCTTCAGTTTGGTAGGCATTCTAATATTTCTTCTCTTCAACATTTTCCTTCAGAGCCTCCCAAACACTGAGCTAGCTCTGGCAATGCAAACATCAACCTTATCATCTATGTGGACTTCACTGGAAAGTGTACTGTTAAGGTTAGTAACATCTCAGGTTTAGAGGCTGCATTGAGTTCAGAGTCATCTGTGAACAAAAAAAAATATGCACTAACTCTTCTTCCACTTTAGTGGAGTTTAGTTTTGGTTTATAGTCTTTTCAAGTTAAATAATTTAGTGCAATAGCTGATCTTGATGTCATTCTCATACTTGTTGAAGACACCTGACAACACTGCTGAAAACATCATGCTAAAAAGCATGGGGGTAAGCACACAACCCTGCTTCACCCTGTTGGTGACTGGGAAGGAGGGAAAGCATAATCCATTATTCAGAACCTGGGCAAGTAAGCCATCATAAAACTGACATATGCTACTGATGAACTTCTCTAGGCAACCAAATTTTGTCACAAATTCCCACAAGACCTCATAACTGACAGTATCAAAGTCTTGGTCATATCAGTTAATATTTTGTATAGACCTCTATTCTGCTCCTGTAATTTCTCCTGGAGTTGTTAGGCAGTAAACACCTTATTAACCATTTCTCAGCCTTTTCTAAAGCCACACTGGCTCTCAGGCAGACAATCATCTTCCAGGTGAAGGATCAGCCTTATTAAGGAGTACTCTGGTAAGACTCTGGCCAGCAATGAGCAAGACAGACATCTCCCATGACTGTCACAGGACAATCTATTTCCTTCACCTTTATAAAGATGGGCAATGGAGGCATCCTTGAACTCTTGGGGGATAACCTCCTCTTGCCATATAATCCAGAAAATTTCAATCAAATTTTGTCTGAGCAGTGGACACCCTGCCTGGTAAATCTCAGCTGGAACAGAATCAGCACCAAGCTCATTCCCATACAATAGGAGCCTAATGGCATTCAAAACCTCTTCTTCAATTGGAAGTTTGGCTAGAGAGGAATTGGCTTCAACCTGAGGTATAAGGTCAATGGCTTCAGCATTGATTGATGGTCTGTTGAGAATACTATGGAAGTATTCAATCCATCTCTCCAGGAATATATCCTTAACAATAATCAACAGGACTCCATCAGTGCTGAGAAGCTGAGATGCACCATAGGTCTTTGGTCCATAAATAGCCTTCAAGGCATCATAAAAATACTTTGAGCTGTTACAATCAGCATAAAATTGAATTTCATCTCCCTTCTTACTGAGCCAAGAATCTTGAGTCTCTCTATGCTTTACTCGCACTTTACTTTTGATGGAGTTAAATGCTGCCTTCTTAGAGACAAACTATCCTGCTGGCAAAGTTTATGGGGTTTTCATTTTTCATTTAGCAGCTTCTGAATTTCCCCATCATTTTTATCAAACCAATTTTCAGGTTTGTGAGTGTTCTGACCCAGATGAACAAATTAGGGGTCATACACCAGATCTCTGAAGGCTACCTACTCCTTTTCTGCTCTACTGTTACCAACTCTGAATTGGTTCAACTTTCGCTACAAGTCAGCAACAAACTGTTCACAATCAGTAAAGTGCACTAATCTGTTGGCATTAAGTCATCTGGTAATTGTCTAAGTATCTTGGGATCAGAGCTTTTGTTGAATGTGAACATTTGGCCTTGAGAGAGTAAGCCTATGATCAGCCTACTCTGTACCACACATCACTTTAATCACTCTTACATCCTGTCTGTTTCTTCTTACAATGACATAGTCTATTAAATACCAATTTATGCTGCAAGGGTGCATCTACAAAGTTTTATTGTGTTTAGGTAAATGGAAGCTGGTGATGAGAAAGTCAGGAGATGTATAAATCTTTAATAGTAAGTGACTTACTGTTGCTGTTTCTGACTCCTTCCTCTCAAGGACTCCCTGCCATATCTGGTAGTCTGTGCCTCCTCTTGCATTAAAGTCACCTAGAATTACAAGCATATCCTCTTTTGGAACATTGATAATCAGAGTCTCCAGGTGTAGGATGTGTTCAGATAAGACAGGGAAGGGTGTCTACTCCAAGCACGTGAAGACTTCCCCCAGAGGAGTGGGCACACAAGAAAAATTTTTTTTTCCAACAGCCATGAATGTCAGGCAGCTAAAACAGGTGATGTGGGGCACTTAGAGTTTGTTTAAACATTGACAATGCTAAGGTCATCTACTGCATCCTAAGCCATAATTAGTCATCTTGACTTTGTCTTGACTCTGATTACTCTAGAAGAAAGAGTGAGGCCAATGACCACACAAGTCTGCCTCACTTAAATCCAGTTTATGTGCAAATCAAAAGACATCACCTATACCCATACTATTTTTTTTTTACCTACCTCAAACTCCTGTGGCAACAGGGAAGTTACAAAACACCAGGTGCAGATACACAGGGAGCTGTAGGCACTACCCCACACACAAGCATCTCAGGCCATAGGATTGTCTTCCATTGGACTGAAGCAGTAATGGGATTCTGTAGCCCTTTACATGTCAAAGCAGCCTTTGTGAAGCACTATACTGCTCACCTCCTGGCAAGGTAAAGGGGCTAGAAAAGGTATCCTAAGCAACCTTTTCCTGCTTACCCAGCAGGCTGGAATTCCACCCTGTGGTCAAAACACAAAAAAAAGGCACAAAAACTTGCAAAGATGATTCCACTTGCCATATGTATGTGGAATGTCCACATGCTTATGGACAATATGAAATCCAGTAGAACTGAAAGACAAACAGCTCTTGCTGTGAGAGAATTCAGCAGGTATCACATCCAAACAGCATCTCTCAGCCAAATAAGACTGGCAAATGAAGGCCAGCTTACTGAAGTCAGAGCTGGATATACATTTTTCTAGAGTGGCAGCAATGAAGGGGAGTGCATGAAGATTTTTCGATTAGAATTAATCTAGTCAATAAGCTTGCATTCTTCCAAAAGGAATGAATGGCAGGCTCATGACAATGTGATTGTCACTTGCAGGAAAGTGCCATGTCAGCTTCATCAGTGCATAATCTCCCATCATAATGAACCCTGATGAGGTCAAAGAAAATTTGATGAAGACAGGTATTCTAATGTATTGTTAAAGGCAAATTGATTCAAAGTTTCTATACATGCATTAGGATTATGCAAGAATAACAAACATTTATTAAGCACTTAAGTTGTTCCAGGAACTATGTTAAACACTGAGAATATAAATAAAGGCGAAAGACTTTATCTTCTCTCAAAGAGTTAATAGTCTAGTGGGGGAGACAATATATAAACAAGTCTGTACAATCAAGGTAAATGGGATAAATTGGAAAAAAAAATCAACAGAGAGAAGGCACTAGATACTAGAGAGAAAACTGATTAAGTTCTGATCCAGGGATTCCATTGCCAGGCATATGAAGTAAGGAGCTTAAAGATAGAAGGAAAGAACCCATATACACCAAAATATTCAGGAAAGTACTTTTTTTTGCATGAGCAAACAATTAGGAAAAAAAGTGTCCACAGATTGCAGAACAGCTGTGTTCAGTAGAATATTATTGCACTAAAGCAACAAATATGAGAATAACAGAAAAGCATATAAACTGATGCTGAACCAGGAAAATAACATACAAAAAGTGTAAATGGAAGTAACATCAAAACCGCAAAATGAACACTTTGTGACTCTAAGGACCAAACTTTATAATTATACTGACAAAGATGAGAAAATTTCCCTCCCTTTCTGTTGGAAAGGAAGGGTCCTATGAAGGGGAAATATGGAATGCACTACAAGAAATGTTTTAAACTGTTGAGTGTGTGTTTGTTTGTTTTTAATTGTTCCTAGCCCACTTTTTTCTTTTAATCTTTGTTATGAGGGATAATCTGCTGAGAGGATACATTTGGAGGGTGAAAAAAAAATTACATAAATTTTTTAAAATTTTATTTTAGTTTGCATCATTCATTTCCACAAGATTTTGAGTTACATATTTTCTCCTCCTCTTTCCCCCACCCACCGCCCCAAAACAGCCATCCTGGTGTGTCCCCCCTCCCCCAGTCTATT
>JAQQSU010009827.1:0-12586 GCA_028627135.1 Pseudochirops cupreus | reverse complement strand
AAAGATGGGGAGAAAATATGTAACTCAAAATCTTGTGGAAATGAATGATGCAAACTATAATAAAATTAAAAAAAATAAAATGCAAATGTAAAAAGTGTTAAAAAATGATTATAACCTGCTGTTTGTTACATTAGATGACTGTGAAATTGGTTACAGTAAAGGGTGGGTGGCATCTCTACCAGTGCTGGACATATCGACAAGTCAGCGAATAGACTCTTTGGCAGATATGAAGCCAACAAAGCATAAAACCCAGGCCACCATGTGAAAGGAATTCTCCTAAAGGAATGTGACACTGGAAATATTGAGGAGCTCTGGACTGTCATTATAAACTTCTAATATTATTATAAATTCATAAAACTTCCTTCTTGCTTCATTGTGGTCAATAATTTCAGTTGCTAGGTGGTGACAGTCAACCAGTTGATAACATAAAGCTATTTACCCATGCTTGGGGGTGGGGAGCCAAATAAATTGTGATATCCCTAAATAATAATCAAAACCTTCAAATCACTGACAGCTCTGAAGCAACGATGGTACCATAATGAAAATATTGTAATAATTGAAGGAACTTGTGGAAATTATTTGACATTTAGTGGCAAACAGATATATTAGCATGCTAAATGAAATACTTCCTATTATTCTCATAGGAGTAGCAAGGATGGATTAGGAAAGGAATCTACTGTTTGTTACTCTGGAATCTCTTCTCCTTTTCCTCTCCCCCTAATAGCAAAAATCCAAAATAGAACATTTTTCCACTGTCATTTTTCAATAGTACACTTCATTTTCCCATTGTAGAAAACGTTCAGTGAGTCATAGCCTAAATATAATGTGGAAACAGCTGATCCGATACTATTTTAAATAGATAATTATATATTTTAAATGTGATTCTACATGTCAGGGCTAACTACCAAATCTGGGCTAATGTCTGTAAACAGGGAAAGGTTATTAGAAAATCCATTCATTATGGTGCTGTTCATAGTTCTATTATGGGAGATAATCACTTCTGAGCTTAGGTAAGACCTTGTACCTTGCTGAGAGCTGTCAGTCTATGAAAATGCTGACTGAGGGTGGATTTGGTAAGGAAATGAAAGATTATGTGCAATTTTCCTATACTTAGGAAATTCAAAAACATTCAACATTATAGCCTAACCCTAATGACTGTGATAAAGGCGACCTCAGTTTACAAAAGCAAGTCATGTTGCCTGGGGACAGAATTGGAAACATAATAAGCATCTTTATTAATGAGTAGACCATCATTTCCTACTTCTGGACTAAAAAGACCCAAGTTCAGACTGGCTATCTTTTGTAATTTGTATCTTCAAATATACTTCTGCAAATAAATATACATATGTGTATGCACATATATACACGCTATGTCCAGAAACAAATTCATCATTAATGTCTATTTTTGACATCACTGGTTCTGGCTGGGCTGTCCAATCAATTAACATTCATTCATGTTTGGCTTTTGCCTTGTCTATTCAGTTAACAAATCAGTCAGTAGTCAATAAACCACATTAAGTGCCTACTATAAGCCAGGAACCTTGTTAAGTACTGGAGACCTGACGAGGCATTAAAGAATGCAATAGGAGAGTTGAAAGCTGTCTAACATCAGATCTCTGCGTATATGTGAGAAGTGTCTAAGAGCAGAATTTCAATTTAAGAGCTTAAAAACAACTGAAAAAGCCATCTTTGCATTAGGGCTTCAGCAGATCAACTATTTATGGATCAAAGGCAGTCAGACAAAGTAGGTCATATCCCCAGAAAAGGTGGAAAGCCCATTATAAATAAAATCTCTCAGGTGAGAGGAGAAGCAATTTGCCCATATCAATTTGTCTAAGTGTTAGACAAAGAGTTACCAACAAGAATGACAGAGAACTGAGGAATTTCATTTTCTTTAAGTATGGAGGTCAAGGGCAATTTTCCAGTGACCTACAAAGCATGTCGTTTCTGCTTCTGCCAGTAAATAAAGAAGTGAAGTACTTCTACAAAGTAAGAGCTAAACAGTTATGTTTGCAGAGAGAGTAGGTTGGTTTTTACCTTGGGTCTATCAATTTAAAAAAAAGGTTTTGATAAGTATATTTCAATAAAATTAGTTTCTTTTGTAATCATACATGTTTTATTTTATGCATTTAAAAACATTATAGTGAGATGGAGTCTTTTCAAATGGGGTCTTTTTAGGCTTTTTTAAACTGCAAAAGAATTCCATCACACACACACACACACACACACACACACACACACACACACACACACACAAAGGGATAGCGTTTCAAGTCTCTTGGTAGATCTTCATAGTGGAACTTATGGGAAAACAGGGACGACAGTCATATAGGATGAGAAATAAGAAAGCAAATGAAGAGTTTCCATTTATATCATGGAGAGAAGATGTAGACCAATGAAATTATTATTCTATAAATTTAAAGTCAAAGTTCTAATGATTTAGTTGATTAGATTTAGCAAGTCATTGAACTCCATAGTAACATAAAACAGTTAAAAATCAAATTCAAATATTTTCATGGACATAAGAAAACATGACTTAAGAATGCATATACTTTCATCATTTTGCATCATATTTTCTGTACATTGATGTAGTAAATATTCCTCCCAGTTGATCAGTCACACAAAAAATAAAAATTTCCCACATTTTAAAATTTGGCTGTTTTAGAATGATTCAAATGCAAAAACAGTCTATGGAAAAGTACTGTTTTTTTCCCAAAGACTTAATTAACACTTGGAAAAATATCAACGGTGCTATGTTTCACCCTTGAGATTTTAGTGGGGATTTTTAAAGGCTTTAGCTGAATATATATATATGTGTGTGTGAATAAGTTATGTGCTATTTATTTACTAAGTATAAATCTCCCATAGTTTACTAGTTGGAATCAGGAAGATCTGAGTCCAAGTCTCACTATTTGAGCGACCCTAGGAAAGTCATTTAACTTCTTACTGCCCCAGGCAAATCTTTTAAGATTCTTCTGTGGATGAGGGAATTATCACACTTAGAGTGCCTGAAACCAGTGAAATTACAGGTCCAGAAATAAGCCTCTATAAAAATCCGATGAAAATATATATGATTGCTTTTAGTGACTTTTATCCAATTAATTCAATAAGCAACAAAGTGTCTAGTACATGGCAGGTACCGGAGGGACAAAGCCAAAAAAAGAAACTCTCATCCCAAAGAAGCTTACTATCTATTCATAAAATCAGCAGGTAAGTATATATGTACAATGACCTGTAAATGAGCAAACAGACACATCTATGTATTCATACATACATATAGATCGCAAACATTTAAATACATAAACATATATGCATATATAATTCACACATGCATACGTACGTGTGTGTAATATATATATATATATATATATATATATATATGTGTGTGTGTGTATGACAGAAAGAGAGAGATAGAGAGAAAGAGAGAGAGAGAGAGAGAGAGAGAGAGAGAGAGAGAGAGAGAGAGAGAGAGAGAATTCCTAGTCATTTTTGCGAGGGTATTATCTAGATAGTTCTACTGGAGGAGGTGACATGAGCTGAGCCCTGAAGAAAATGAGGATTTCTACCAGGTATCTATGAGAAATGAGGACCTTTAAGGCACAGACTAGCAGTCCATACAAGAGCCCAAAGACAAGAAATGGAACCTGTCATGTTTATGAAAAAGAAAGTAACCCAGGTTGGTTGGAATATATTATGAGAATGGCAATAAAATACAATAGGAAATTAGGCTGGAGCCAGATGTCGAAAAACTTTGAATGCCATATAGAGGAATTTGTATTTTATTCTAGAAGTAACGGGGAGGTGCTATGGTTTCTTGAGCTTAAGAATGGAATAGTCACCTCTCTAACTGAGGGATATTAATTTGGGAGTCCAATGGAAAATAGAGTGCAGAAGAAAGAGATTGGAGTTAAGGAAAACCACTGAGCTATTGCAATAGTCTATTCCAGAGGTGATGAGACCCTGGGCTAGTGTGATGGCCATTTAAATTGAGAAGAGACATTACCAATTAATTGTAATTACCAATTAAACTGACTGAATATAGAAATGAGAATGAGAAGATTAGGAAGTAAAGGACAACTCCAAGGGAGAGAATCTGGGTGATGAGAAATACAGTGGTCAGCTCAAAAGAAATAGGCAGATTAGGAAGAAGGGGAGATTCACATTTATCAAAAACTATTGGTGGTGGCACTTTTTGTGGCAACAAAGATTTGGTATCAAAGTAGGTTCCCTTCAATTTGGAGGCAGTTGAACAAATTACAGCATATGAATGTAGTAGAATATTATTATGCAGCATGTAATGAAGAAAGGTATAGACTTAGCAAAACCCAGGAAGATTTGTATGGACTAATGGAGACAGGAGTGAGCAGAACCAGAAAACAATTTATGTAACAACTATGATAATGAAAAAGAAAGCAACTTTGAAAGACTTAGAACCCTAATTATTATAAAACTAATCATGATTTTTTAAAAAAGCGATGATGAAACATGCTTCCCATCTCTTGGGGTGATGGAATAGAATTGTGGTCTGACACTTTTATTGTTTGACAAAGCCAATGTGTACCTTATTTTCTTTCTTTCTTTCTTTCTTTTTTTCTTTCTTTCTCTCTCTCTCTCTCTCTCTCTCTCTCTCTCTCTCTCTCTCTCTCTCTCTCTCTCTCTCTCTCTCCTATATTTATTTATACAAGGAAGGTTTCTATGAGGGATGGGCAGAATTGAGGGAAGGTGTTGTTGAAAGCAATGCAAAAAAAAAAAAAAGAAGAAGAGGGGCAGCTAGGTGGTGCAGTGAATAGAGCACTGGCCCTGGAGTCAGGAAGACCTGAGTTCAAATCCAGCCTCAGACACTTAACACTTACTAGCCATGTGACCTTGGGCAAGTCACTTAACCCCAATTACCCTAACTTGCCCCCTCCAAAAAGCTAAAAAAAAACCAAAAAGACAACATTGATATGATGCTAAAAGAAAAATCCATAGAAGAAAGAAGAAGGGAATTTAGAAAGAGACAAAAAGATAATTTTGGTTACTATTGTGTTTATTATAAACATAACTAAGCATAATAGAAGTTCATAATTCCATATGAAATTTTTTCTCCAACCTTTGCATATCGAAAGATTTATGCTTATTGATAGTTATATAAAGAAAATAAAGGTGAGGAAAGTGAAAAAAAGAAGAAAGGATAGAAAGCTGGGGTTCTCTTGGCACTGAATATTTGAGAATGTTCATTTCCATCCTGTCTGATACATATTCTGGCAAATACGGAAAAGAACAGTTCACATTTATACAGTACTTTTACACTTAATGAATGGCTTGCCTTACAACAACCCTGTGGGGCAGGTTTCTCAGGTGTTACTATCTCCATCTTACAAATCAGGACACTGAAGTTCAGAAAGATCAAGTGACTTGTCCAGGGTCACTCTTCTAGAAAACAGGAGAGGAAGGGTTTGAACCTCTGATTTCTAACTCCATGGGGCAATGCCCCTTCTACCACATCATTTTGACTCTGTAATCTAAAAGAATGCCACCTTTAGCACCATAATACATTACTGGAATACCTGATGAAGAAGAATGCCTGGCTACTCTTCATCACTTGATAAGGGCTTCTAGCTATCCATCAGTAGGAGAAGGAACATCTTGACCAGAAACAGCAGCAAGTAGCCAATGTTTTCTTCTGACTCACTAGTGGATCCTAATCACATTATCCTTGGGAGGGGAATATGCAGATCCTTCACCAGTTTATGTCAATTACTAGGTACCAGGAGTCTCAAGGGAAAGATCTGTTATTCCTCCTCTCCCAGTGAGGTACCTCTAGAAAGCCTTTCACGCCTGCAACCCAAAAACAAGGAAAGCCTCTCTTTATTCCAATTAGATCTGGATCTGAGTGTCCCTTTCTGCGACTCAAGCAGGTACATCATAACTTAAATGTAGGTTTTAGACACATTAATGGTTACATTAAGCAAGAGGAGCAGAAGGGTATTTGAATTGAAGGGGGAAATAGAGATAAAAGGGGAAAAAGCAAAGTTTTAGGGAAAACAGGAACCAGGAAGCAGGCCAAGCCAGGCTGCACTTGTATGGACAACCATAAAACTGTATCTTAGCTTACAGAAGGCAGGAAAAGTGCAGCAGAAAGGAATGGATGAGAATTCACATGTTCAAGGGGAAAAATGTCTGTTTTTGGGAGAAAAAAACTAAAGATAAAGATCAAGGCTGTCAGAGGCCCTGTGAGATCCAGGCCAGACACATTTTAGCATTCAATCCAATTTGAGAGACATGTAATAATTTTTGACCATGAGCAATTTGCTGGGTATACAAAGATAAAAGAATACAATTTTTGCCCACAGGAAGCTGACAATCAAGTAGGAAAAAGAAGCATTTTAGAAATAACTAAAATTTAAAGTACCCTAAATTTAGACATGTATGGGGCATTTAGAGGCCAGCAAATTTAATAGGAAACTGCAGCTTAGAGAGGTTAAGTAACTTATCTAGGGTTACAGACCAAATAACTATCTGAGATAGTTTTGGGAGTTTTTTTGCTATTATTTTTGAGGCAACTGGGGTTAAGTGACTTGCCCAGAGTCACACAGCTAAGTGTCTGAGGTCAAATTTGAATTCAGGTCCTCCTGACTCCAGGGACTGTGCTCTATCAACTGTACTACCTAGCTGCCCCAAGATAGTACTTGAACTAAGTTCTTCCAGATTCCAAGTCCAGCAGAACATCTACTTGTACACCATACTATGATTAGGTGTAAAGGTGATATCAGAAGAGCTTTAAAGACTGGAAGAAGGAAAATGTTTTCTGATGGGTCTGGCAATGCTGAGAAATGCATGGGGGTGAGAAAGGGCAAGAGAATTTGAGGGATGTCAAGTATTCAGCTGTTGTGGGGGCTGTGGATGGCCACATTCTAGTCAGAGAGTAGGTTCAATCATTTGCATGGAGAATATGAACCAATTATTTCTCCCCCTGATAAGGACTGTAGGCGGAAGAGTCAGACAGCAGCTGAAAGACAGACAGAGAAGGACTGCTTTCTCTGCCTGTGTTGCAAGGTTGCCACTTTTCCAAATGTGCTCCATGACAGACAGACTGATGGTAATAGGCGTGACAGTCAGAGATACAAGCCAAAAAAAATGACAAAGTGTTGAGGGTGGCAGGTTGTGCATCTTTACATTAAATGAATAACAACTAAACTACATGTGAAATTATATGCAAATGAATACATTATTTTTGTGTTTCACTGGAGCCCTACCCAAGAGCTAGAAAGAGGGGAAAATCAGATTTTAGAGCCAAAGGGACATTTAAGCATCTGTGTTGATAATTGTAAGAGCTCACATGTCCATAGAGAACTTAAAGCTTTAGAAAACCCTTCTCCTCCCTGTCCCCCCCGGCCCCCTCCCCTGCCAAGCAGGCACAGCTATGGGGCTTAAATTAGAATTATAATCCTTATTTTATATATGGAGAAACTAGGGCTGAGCAGGGTTGAATCTTCCCCAAAGTTGCACAGCTAAGAAGTATGAGAGCTGGGAATTAAGGCAGAGGTTCCCAAATTTATTTGACCTATTGCCCCCTTTAAAAAAAAATTCTCAACACCTACTGGAAATCTAGTTTCTTTAAACATTTAGTGGTTTTTTTGAAATTTGTGTCTATGTGTACTTTTTGCCTTTTTTTTTTTGGAGGGGCAATTGGGGTTAAGTGACTTGCCCAAGGTCACACAGCTAGTTAGTGTTAAGTGTCTGAGGCCAGATTTGAATCAGGTCCTTCTGACTTCAGAGTTGGTGCTCTATTCATTGTGCTACCTAGCCACCCCTATATGTATGTGTGTGTGTGTGTGTGTGTATGTATATATATGTATATATATATAGATATAGATATAGATATATAGATATATAGATATATATATATTTTAAAGACACATCTTAAATTTAAAAATTTATTGTAAATTTGTGGGTTTCTTCCTGCATTGAAATTTTGATTATGTGATATTGTGTCATGGAACCATATAGTATAGTATCATATCGTGAACAAGTAATTACTCACACATATTCCGGCCAATGCATGCTGAACTTCTGACATTGCCACACACTTGCGCGCCAACATTTCCTTGTTAAGACCTGTCGATGGACTTGACCACTTGCATTTTGTGTGTTTGTTTGGAAAATAATCACTTTGACTTAACTCTGTTACACAACAGTTAAACATGTATGAATAGTTTTTCAGAGTTTTCATATCTTGTCTTCTTTCCTTATGCTTTCACAGCCCCCTTAATTTTATGCAATGTCCCATAACTGCACTCAAGGCTACTCCTGCCATCTTGTATTGTTCCAGCATCTCCCAGGGGGTGGTATCACTCACTTTGGGAACCTATGAATTAAGGATCCTTGCCTCCAAGACTATCCACTATCCTGTTCAAACCCTTTATTTTACAGATTAGGAAACTGAGACCCAAGGAAGATTAAATGACTTGCCTGCTGACAGCCTATATTTGGAAGTACCTTCTTTACCATCTTCTTCTGTGGAAAGGCAGCAAGGTATGGTATCTTTTCTCCATACTAAACTATGCTTGTACCTAACAGACCTCTTCCATTTGCTGTGTGACAATACTTGTCTCTCAACCCTCATAGCCTTTTTGCCATTCCTCACATACGATGCTTCATTTCCCACCTCCGTGAATCTGTACTGGCTGTTTCCCATACTTAAAATGTACCCTCTACTCGCCTCCACACTCTGAGAGTTCCGGCCTCCTTCAAGACCTAGTTTAAATGCCACCTTCTGTAGGAGAGTGTTCTCACTTCTTTGTACCTATTTATTTACATGTTCTGGACCCTATTCAAATGTAAGCTCCTTGGGGATATAGTTTCTTTTTTTTTTGAACTTTCCTTCTTTCCCTAGTATTTAGCACAGTACCTAGAACTCAGTAAATTTTGAAATAAATGGACATTGACTTACTCGTTCATGTGCCTCAGCTTAGTAATCTGTTAAAAAGGGAATGATACTACTGTCACTATCCTACCCTACAGGGCTGTTGTGATGAATATACTTTGCAAAGAATTTATATGTGTGTTTATGTATGTGTGAATATGTTTATATATATATATATATATATACACATATATACATATGTATATATTTATAACATAAGTTCTATATAATTCATGAGTTCTAGTATACTGGACATCCCACTGCTGAATTTTGGAATGAAAACAGAAAGGCAGAACTAGAAGAAAGTAATTAGGGAAGGAAAAGAGGCCTATATTAGCTATTTGGATCTGGAGAACATTCCAGAAGTCTCTTCAATAACAGCTTTCTCTGTGAAGTTTCTGATCTCTTCCTATCTCCAATTAGTTGGAGGCCCAAATTGCATCATTTTCTCATGGGAATTCAATTGCCACCTCTCTCTTTTTTTTTCTTTAGCTCTGGCTAAAATCTGGAAGTGGGTTACTGCCAAGAAATAAAAGGCCAGCGAACAACATGTCCTCCAAATTGCTTTCAGTCTTTAAATACAGTGTTTCTTGGGGGTTTCCATAAATCTAGGGGATTTCATGAGATCAATAGTACAGGCTAAGGGCACCAAAAATGAATAAATCATACACAAAACTCGAACAGTCAACTAATCCCCCGTCTCTCCTGTGCTTTGAAAGTGGTCCTATAGGAGAAGCTTAAAGTTGTGAGACTGAAAAAGATAAACACAATAAATGAATAGCATTAACATGGTGTGAGATTTCTTTAAAAAAAAAGGATGCTATGCCTTTTGTAGATGAAGTCAAGGGATTTGAATTCAGATCCTGGCATTTACATTTATTATCTCTTTGAATTTCACCAAGACCTAATCTTCATTTTTCCTTACTTATGAAATGGATGTTCATATTGCTTCCTTTGCAGGAATGTTACATAAAGTGTGTTTGGTAACTTATTTATATATACATAGTAGTTATTCTTAGTCTTAAGCACCTGCTACTGATTTCTCATGATTACGAGTCATAGGGTTGACCTTCTACTGCTTCCTTATTTTCTCATTTTCAAACTGTTTCTCAATGTATTGTGTTTCTACTTTTCTTGGAATTCCAACCCTTGAGTTCCTCAAGGCACCTGATTCTCTCTGTGACTTTTTTTCCCCATTCTCTTGCTTCCCTATTTTTTCTTAGTTTGCCATTCAGAAAGGAGTCAGTGCGGAAAACATTTCAGCAAAACAATGCTTTGAAGAAAAAAAAAGTCATCAAACTTCTAAATAGCTCATACATTTCCCTCTCTTCTTTCCCTTCTAATTCCTTTCTTCACTCCCTTCCCTTATGGAGAGGGCCCAGAAGACTTCTCTTATGAACTAAGAATATTTTTTAAAAAATACATCACAGATTTAGAGCTTGATAGGACCACTTCTTAATGAATGAATGGTAACTGAGTCTAATCCCCCCATTTTACAGAAGAAGAAATTTATAGAGGGGTTAAGCGATTTGCCTAGGCTCATGCAATCAGTACATATCTGAGGGGTTATTAGAACCCAAGACCTGATGCCAAATTAAATGCTCTATATGTAATACCATGCTGCCTTGAGGCAAAAAGGAGAAAATGGAATGAAAAACAGATGGGGAAGGCAAGGAGAGAGATAAGTGAAATAAAAAAAGGAATGAAAGCTAGAAGGTATAAATGGTGAATAAAGAAAGAAGGAGAATTATGGAAAGAAAAAGAGGGAAATGGAAAATTAGACAGGGAAGAAAGTGATGGCTCTTTTCAGTAATTGCTTGAGCCACCTGTCTTTGGATCTCCAGGCATCTGCTGTGAGAGTCTGTGGAAAAGTTAACTTTCTGCCTTCACTAATTGAATATTTTTCATTTTAATTTCAAATGGCTCACAATGATTGATAAAGAAAAAAGCCAAGCCTATCTGTCTGTAAAGAGGACACACAGTACATTCTTATCAATTCATCATCCATTCATAGCTCTCTCAGTCTATTTGTCTCACATCTACCTGTCTATTTCAGCATATTATTTATGTATCTCTTTTTCCATCGATGTATCCCTTAAATATCTATGGAAAGCAGATGTCTATACAAAGCCTAAAAGATTTTCCAGGGCAAAGCACAAATAGCCTTGCCATTAGGTATAGAAATATGCTGTGACATTAAAATAAACATGAAGTTTAAAATAAAAAAAGACCTCAGCCATTTATCTTCTTCTTACCCTGAAAAGTTAAATTCTAGATCCTTAGGAAGACTAGATGTTGGACATCTTGGAAGAATAATTCTTCTAAATGACAAACTATTTGCTGATTGCTGAATTTTCAACTCAACTTTCAAGGATAACAAGTCTTCCACTTCCATTTTATTATATCTTGCCACTGGCCCCAGATGGCTCTGGAGGGGAAAGTCAGGCTGGTGATTTTGCACAGCCCTGCCTCACTTAAATCCAACTCATTTGAAAGTCATGGTATCACCTTTCTGATATCACAGTTCTCTTCAAGAATGAAGGACCAACAACGACAAATATTCTATTGAAAGGAAGAAATAAGATGATAAAGACCTTAAATTTAGATTTTAAAAAATTCATAAAGGAATGTCTCATTGGAAGCTGTGTGTTATTTTGGGGTGATATGACCCTCTATGATCAGTGTTGGGTGTTTGTATAGAGGCGAAGTGAAACTAGGTTGATATTGTTGTAGGCCATTGTACTTTAATTGATAATTATTGTGAATATGTTTATTCTATGGGATCTCGTGCCGAGGTGTTAGGGCCCATGCCTACATACGTTGAGGCACAGAATGAGTTGGAGTCAGTAATGGAGAGACAGTAAAGTGATCATTTCCAGTATCATTGGTGGTGTCACCCAGTTTATTGAGTAGAAAACTAAGGCGATTATTGCCTTTTATAGGGAGATTCAGGAGAGGAGTCTGGGGAACCAGGCTCAGAGGGACTGAGGGGTCTAGTACACAAACTGGATGATGGAAATAGCTGAAAGAGAAATTTTACCATAAAGAACAAAACTAAACAAAATTTAAGTAGTAGAATTTACTTTCTGGATACAAGCCAAGAATAAAGAGGACAAGCAGGAGTAAGAAACTGAGAATGAATTTTCAGAAGCCAGAAAAATAGAGATCAGCTGAAAATGAAAAAGGCATCAGGCTGGAAAACAGATGGGGACATAGGACAGGAGGCCAGGTAGAGAAGTGGCATTTGTCTTGGGAGTCAGGAAGTAAAGCAAGGAATTCCCTGGGACATATTCTATAGGTTTATATTATAGCAGAAAAATACTTAATCTGGGCTCCATGAAAAAAAAATTATGGTGCATTTAAAACATAATTGGCTTCTTTTCTAATTCTACATATTTCATTTTAAATATTTTAAAAACATTATTCTGTGGAGGGGTCCACTGGTCTTCCAAAAGGGTTCATGACATAAACAAAGGTCAAGATCTCCTGCTTTAGAACAATCCATCTCTTGAAAATAAACAAGCTATGATGATACAGCAGAGAGATGCCTGTCCAAACCCTAGATTCCCACACACATAACTAAGGATTGGCAAAGCAGATTCTGGAAGGCTGAGATATGCAAATGTAGCTAGTCAAATTTACAGCAAAAAGCTGAATTAACATCAGGATACGGTCTGG
>JAQQSU010009826.1:2500-12586 GCA_028627135.1 Pseudochirops cupreus | reverse complement strand
TGCCATAGCTCTCAGGAAGATGCTGGGATTCTTCCTATTTACTTCCAGCAGAGTGGATAATGAAGACTCCAGGACCGAGGCCCAAGATGGCGATCCGGATCCAGGCCACTCAACACGAGAGCCACTGGCCTCAGAAAAATTGCTTAGTCCCCCTGCTGTCTGCAGGCCGTGGGTGGGAAGCTGCAATGCAGAGGCGGGTGCAAAACCTCTGCCTTTCACTTTTCCACTCTGGAGGCCTTCCGGCCGGACTGCTTAACTCTCCTAGATTCACAATTCCCACTGAGCTAGTTCTGAACGCTGCTCACAGCTGCTGCTAATCTGCTCACCTGAAGCTCCTCCGCTCCTCCTGTCCAGCCGTCCCCGGGGCACAGCCACGGCTTCAGGCCAGGCTGGTTTTGGTTGACAGTGCTGATATGGTTCCTCATAGCTGAGCTGACTTTAGTGGGAAGTATCTTTGTGTGTGTTTTGGAGTTCTAGGATTGGTTTAGAGTCCTATTTCATGGGTATTTTGGGGTGGCTATGTGAGAGCTGCGATATGTTGCTGCTGCTACACCACCATCTTGGCTCCGCCCCCCGATAGTATTTGTAAATTGCTTTGAACACCTTAAAACATTTTATAAATGCTAGATAATTAAGTAGTAGAAGTGGAGGTAGTAGTAGAAGGAGGAAGAGGTGGAGGAAGAGGAGGAGGAAGAAGAGGAGGAGGAATCGGAGTCTCCCATCCCATTTATTTATCCCATTAAGATGTAAAAAAGCACCCACTTTTTCATTTTCTCCCACTAAGATGCCACACCATCATCATCCCACTTCCTAATTTCTTCCTACTGAAATGGCACACCCTAGTTTTTCCATTTGAAATTCTGTATATGTGACCAGCACTGATTGTTCCTTTCCTCTTACTTGAAACTCGTCTGACAACGGTTTCCCATCCCTGAATGGGAAGATGGTCTGGTATCCCTGTTGGGGGGGTGGTGGTGGCATGGCAGACCAGTATCAGTCCCATGTTGAACCCAGAGCTCAATTATTCACCACTGTAGGGGCTTTTCTCTTGCTTTCCAATTCTTGTTAGAGAGAATGTCAGTCTGAAGTTTGCACATTTGAGTTCAGTGCCTAGTGGAATGTCATGAAAGATGGCTTTCAGTTTACCAAAAGAGGAAACCATCAGCATAACAATTTCTGAAGATATAAGCAATAAACTCCACTCACTTCAGCCCCTCTAGGACATTCCTCAAGTCTCAATGATCACCTTTTCTTAGGGAGGCAGCTTGGTACAGTAGAGTAACAGAGAATGTGTAAGTCTAAACTGAATGCAAATTCCTCATTTGGGAGTTCCCCAGATTTCTGTTCCTGTGCTATTCAAGGATCTATGTTGGAACAAAACAAATCCCCCAGCCTTCTCCAGAGTACAACCATAGAACCTCTTGTGAAGGAGAATGTTTCCTCACTTCACATCCCTGGGCTTCAGTTTCCCCATCTATAAGATCTGGACTCCATGAAGTCCAAGTTCTCCTCTACCTCTGAATAATGATACTGTTAGTGGTTCAGCATTTAGAAAGCTGGGTCTGGAGTTGGGAAGACTTGAGTTTAAGTCATGCCTCAAATACTTACTGGCTGTGTGACCCTGGGTAAGTCACTTAACCCTGTTTGCCTCAGTTTCCTCAACTGTAGGATAGAGATAATAATAATAATAGTGCCTACCTCCCTGGGTTGTTATAAGGATCAAATGAGATGATGTTTGTAAAGTTCTTAGTCCTGTGCCTGACACATAGTAGATATGCTCTAAATGCTTATTCTTTGCCTTTCCCTCTCTTTACTGTAGGTAAATCACATAACTTCTAACAGCCTCAGTTTCTTCTTCTGTTAGATTAAATGCCTCTGGGGTTCCATCCACCTCTAGACCTATATTTCTAATAAAATCACCCCCCTCAAAACCCTGCCAACCTCTTTATATCATCCTCAAGTTTATGCCCCATTGCCCAGTTGGGGTTTGGCCCTGACTCCATTCAAGGTATCCAAACCAGAAACTATTCTTCCTTCTTCCTCCTCCTTATTCCCCTCCTCTCTACTTCTAAGTCTCTTTTTCCTTTTAGGATCAATTAACTCTAACAAGTGCCTTTTATCTCCCTGCTTTGGAAACCCATCAGTTGTTTCCGACACCTGTATTAGCCAGGCTTTGGAAAGAGAGCCTCCTGGGTCCTTGTGATACAGGAGTCCTGGATACCACACAGCCCCAGCCACGGATTACTTTGCTGAGGGGTTGGCAGGGGAAGGGAGATAAATATCGAAAGTTTCCAAAGCCATGGAAACAGCAGCTATTCAAGGTGATTTTGCACACACAAAAGAGAATGAAATTGGAATCCAGATGAGGGCCCCCCTACCGTGAATGCAGGGATAGAATGGCAGTGTTGGCTTTGCAAAAGTATTTAGGGAAGGAGCAGGACAAAAGGCAAAGACTGTGGAATGAGCACAAAGGCTGCTTTCTCTCCCTCTGTGCCCTTCTGCTCACCTCTGAGTGGTTAGAGCTTTGCTAGTGGATGGTGAGCTCAGCTGGGTACAGCATGGTGCAAATGGAGGTCAAGGACATAACAGAGAGTGCTGGGCTTGGGTCAGAGGGCCTGAGTTCTGATCTTAACTGTTCTGTTTACTAACTGGGAGGCCTTATGCAGCTCACTTGACTCTTCTGGGACTCAGTTTCCAGATTTGTAAAATGAAGAGATTGCACTAACTCAAGAGATTGTACTAACTCAAGATTCCTTATGCTTGGAAAGATCCCAAAGAATGAAAAAGAAGCATGTGAGTTAAGAAGAGAGAGAGTAATCTCTGCAGTCTGGATGGAGATAATCAATAGAGCAGTGGTTCTCAACCTTCCTAATGCCGCGACCCTTTAATACAGTTCCTCATGTTGTGATTACCCCCAACCATAAAATTATTTTCGTTGCTACTTCATAACTGTAATTTTGCTACTGTTATGAATTGTAATGTAAATATCTGATATGCAGGATGTATTTTCATTGTTACAAATTGAACGTAACCCACATGTTGAGAACCACTGCAATAGAGGAAAGGCACTATCAAAGGCTTCTTGGAGAACTTGGGACTTTAGCTTAGATTGTAAAGAAGCTAGGGAAGTTAAGAGGGGAAGATAAAGAGAGAGAACATTCCAGGTCAGCCAATGAAAATACCTGGAGTCCTCAGGAGAGGGGTAGCATTTTTTTTTTGTAATGTATTACCTTTTCTCTCTAAAATGAACTCCCTTCTCCTTCCCCAGAAGCCTCCAGGTCAATTGAGCAGGAAGAATCAGGGGATCCTATGATTTGCTCTTCTGAGGTGATGGCCACTCACTGGCATGCATTCTAAAGATTGTAACTATCCCAAAGCGGGATGGGCTGCCTTGGGATAGAGGGAGTTCTTCCTCACTGGACATCTTCAAGCATCCTGGACAGCCACATGTGAGGAATGTTGTAGAGTTGATTATCTGAGGTCAAGTTAGCCTAGATGAACTTTGAGATCCTGTCTTACTCTAAGATTCCGGGACTCTGAAAGTTGGATGTGACATGATCTTTGCTTTCAAGGGGGATTACAGTCTAACCCCGTGGTTCTCAACCTTCCTAATGCCCCAACCTTTTAATACTCGTATGTGGGCACATCTGCATGTGGGCGGACCCGCCTGGAGATAGATAGAGGAGCAGTGTCTCAGTTCTTAAGACCATCAGAAATATGTGTTTTCCGATGGTCTCAGGTGACCCCTGTGAAAGGGTCGTTCAACCCCCAAAGGGGTCACGACCCACAGGTTGAGAACTGCTGAGTTAGATGATTTTCCCAAGGTCTATTGCTCAGTCATTTCAGTTGTGTCCAACTCTTTGTAAACCCATTTGTGGTTTTCTATTTTTTTTGAGGGTGGAAGGCAAGGCAATTGGGTTTAAGTGACTTGTTCAAGGTCACACAGCTAGTAAGTGTCAAGTATCTGAGGCTGGATTTGAACTTGAGTCTTCTTGACTCCAGGTCTTCTATTCACTATGCCACCTAGCTGCCCTCATTTGTGGTTTTCTTAACAAAGATACTGGAATCATTTGCCATTTCCTTCTCCAACTCATTTTACAAGTGAAGAAATTGAGACAAACAGGGTTGAGTGCCCAGGGTCACACAGGTAGTATGTGTCTGAGGTCAGATTTGAACTCAGGACAATGAATCATCCTGACTCCAGGCCCAGCACACTATCCACTGCACCACACCCAACTATCAAGAAACAGAGTTGGATTTCTAATTCAAATCTTTTCATTCTAAATGAAGTGTTCTTCTCATTCTACTATGCCACCTGTCCAATGAACGGGACTCAGTCAGCAAGTCAACATTAATTTATTACTCAGGGAAGCTTAGCAAAAGTTGTTGAGAGCAGGCCATTCTCCAATATTTTCCTCATCTCACCCAGCCATCCTTGTCATCAGTTGTCCCTTCCTAGCTTGAGAATTAGAGGTCGATTAAGTGTGAAGGGCAGGGGGAATAATTCCAGTAAATTTGGCATTATTGCATCATTTGGCAACATGAATTTGAAAAGGAGTAGGGACAAGACTTGTGATTTTTTCTGTAAGAAATGACCAAATGAGGAAATTCCCTTTACCAATGCAAATTGTCATCTTCTCCGTACCTTACAGCCATAGATGGTTGCCAAAAGCTCCAAGAGATTAAGATATTCCTTTTTCTAAAAATCCTACTTTTCTTAAACTAAGTGCCCTGAATCAAGCAGACCTGAATCCTTCCCTGAGGGATCCTCATAACAATGTGTTCCAAGTCTTTGTATATGTCTCCCTGTCACTGTAGAAGTGACTTCCTACTGGGCATCATTACCTTCTTTAGGCACTCAATCAAAAGATGCTGTCCCAGGTACTAATCTAATATCCCCTCCCTCAACATGGTCCCAAAAAAGCTAGCCTCATTATCAAGGTTCCCCGAGGAGATTGTCTCAACTGACCTTCTAGATAGGCAAACAGGGTCCCTGGAAGAGGAAGTGGAGTGAAAAGAACACTGAATTGGAAGGAAGAAATTGGCTCTCAGCTCTACCTCTAACTGTAGCCACAAGCTAAATAAATGGTGTGACCTTGGGCTTCATTTTTCTCATCTGTAAAGGGAGGGAATTGAATTAGGTGACCTTGAATGCCCCTCATACTGCTAATGTTCTGTTTGGGAACCCCACTCTGCCAGGAAACACTCACATGAGAACCTTTCTCCAATACAGTGGTTATGTCTCTTATTCCTAGATAAGACAGAAACTTATAGACCAGAAAGAGAAGATCTGTACACCACACAGTCTAAAGGAAAGAAAATGATGAAAGGATCATACAGTTACTGCCAAAGCAGTCAGCATCCATGGATTTAAATGTAGATTTACACAGATTCACTGAAACGACTTTAAAAGTAATCTGGCCCAACTCCTTCCATTTGCAGAAGAGGAAAGTGAAAGTAAAGATCATAGCTCACAAAATCAGAAGGGACCTCAGTAATTATCCAGACCAATGCTTCATTTTACAAAGAAGGAATATGGCATCTAGAGAGGTTAAATGACTTGTTCAGTCACCTAGCCAATAAGTAACAAAGCTGGGACTTCAAGTTTCTGTGACTCCAAGTGAAATGCTTTTTTTTTTCCTACTGAATCAATCTAGAGAGAAGGCTGGCTGGCTGCCCCAAGAGCAAGCTGGCAGATGGGCCAGAGGGATAAGAGACAATGACCAATGTCAAGGAAAAATCCTTGTTAGTTTTTAATATTATCTCTTCAGGAGCAGTGTTGGTCTCCCCAGACATTCAGTGTTGTTAGTTTGTTTGTTTTTTTCTGGTTTGGTAAATCTCTGCCTATCAGTGTGCACCTACTGGGCACCATTCCTATGTGAAGTCTGAGCAGTGCCTCCTTGATGACCAAGGCTTAATCGGAACCTGGTGGTGGGAGGGGGTGAGTCTGTGAATTGAGACGAAAGAGTCGATGGGAACAATTGCCTAGCAGATCGACTGGATTAATGTTTGACTTTGCTCACTTCACAATTTTGCCTGGGGCTGATGCTCTCTGACCCTGCAACTTCAGGAAGCAAACACCAAGAGGAGAGCTTCCCGGCTCCACCCCCCCCCCCCCCCCTTCTGCCACTTTCTGCCTTTAAAGCAGTATGTTGTTACGCAATCACTTGGGAGAAGAGAGGGAAATCAAGCATTATCACAATAAAGCAACAGCACTTTAAAGCTTATAAATTTCTTTCTTTAAAACAACAACAACAACAACCTTCTATTGATGCCTTTTGTTTTTTTCACATTTTGCTACTTTCTGGATGAATACAACTCCTCTTCAATGACTCTTCTCTTCTAACAAAGAAAAACTGAACCCAAACTAGGCAATCCAATGACTGCATTTATATGGTATGTACCATTCCACACCTGTGGTCCCCCATCTTCATGCCAAAAGGAGGCAATTAAAAGTCATCACCTCTTGGGAGGGTGTCAAGATCAGTCACTGCAGCTTATCAGGTTTTGTCTTACTTTTAGTGAATTTAAGTGCTTCTACTCAGTGGGGTACTATGTATTATCATTCCCATTTTACAGGTGAAGAAACTAAGATTCATCATGGTGGACAGATTTGTTCAAAGGTATCACAGCTATTGTGTCAGGGTTAGAATTTAAGCTCAGGCCTTTCTTGACTCCAGGTCCAGCACTTTTTACATTGCATCATGATGCCCTACATTACTTCTCATAATTGTTTAGTACTTTATATTTTTTTCAAGTGATAGAGTGGATAGAGATTCTGCCTTGGAGATGGGAAAGACATTCAAACCCTGCTTCTGACACATACTGGCTATATAATATTGGGCAAATGACTTCATCAGTAGTACAGAATCTAAGTTGTAAAGAAAGTGGCAATCTGCATTGGTAGAGGAACCCTCTTTACTAGGAATGCCCTCTGCCAATATGTGTGTGTTTGTGTGTCTGTAAATATAAATTTATATTCATGCCAGCTATATCACATTATCTGCATAAAAAAAACCAAACTTTTGAGATAGTTAAGACAGGCAATCATTCTCATTTTGAAGATGACAAAATTCAGTCTCAGAGAAGTAAACTGATTTGCCCAAAGTGAAACCACAAGTTAGTCGCAAGACAGGACTAGAACTCAGACCTACTGATGCCTAGACTGATGTTTCTTTCCCTACAACACAATGAAGCTTAAACTCATTCATAGCACTTTTATGATAATGAATAGGGAACAAGACTACATTGGCTGACTGCTCAGGAATATCACAGAATAATGCCATCCCTGAAAAAAAAAGTATGTGTATGTTTTGACTATTTTAAATTATTAATGGATATCTCTTTAGTATGTCAATTCTATCCTTTTGTTCAAAACATTCCTGTTGGCAGTGGTAAGAGCACTGAAATAAATAGTTTATTTGCCAATAACATAGCTTGTTAAATTTTAATCAAATAGAATATTGTAAGCACATAGTTACCAGGATACACCCCATGGGAATGAGAAAGATCACTTTTGAAATGAATTAGTAATGGAACACTTGGAAACTGGAATGAAATGGCCAATGGAGCCTACATGTGGATTATCTCAGTTTGAGTCATAAATCAGAAGTAAGTCTATCCCTTCTCCAGTGAAGGCTTTTCTTGCTAATTATTTTCAGAAGAATAATCTGGCTAGAGGCCTTTCTAGAGATTTTTTTTGGTTATCCCTGAAAAAAAAAGATATATCACAATCCCTGTTGTTGATGTTTCATGTTTGCGGGAAGTGTTGCGTTTAACTCTGACTCAATTCAGGTGAAGAAGCTTACATTCTTGTTTCCCATTGGCTCCCACTTAGTTTTTGCTTCTTTTTCTCTCTCTCTCTCTCTCCCAAACACACACACACACACACACACACACACACACACACACACACACACAACTTTACCCCCTTCCCAAAGAAACATATTTCCTTTTATGCACAAAGATGATATCACTGAACCGCCTTCAGTGGGACATGAGCTTTGAGTTGCTTCCTATAGATGGTTTGGGCAATATGGTGCTATCCACACTCATCCATTGATTCCCCGTTATGGAATGATTGCCTGAATTTGTAAGACAACTTTATGAGTAAGAGGTACAGTCAGCGGTTGCATGCTGACAGGCAAGGATCTACTTGGTCCCAAGGAAGATCAGATATTGGATCTTGGGTTCCTAAATACAACACTGAGTTAACTGGCTTGGAAAGCTCCCTGAGAAGAGGCATCATGGCCTCAAGTGCTATGCCTGAAGTTGGATGATTTAGCTAAAAGTTCTGGCTCTGTTACTCATAACAGGTGACCTTGGGCAAGTCATAATATTCAAATATTTTTCTTTGTAAAGTAGTGGAAAGGGTGGACTAGATGGCCTGTAAGTTCCCTTCCAGCTCAAAGTCCTAATATTATTAAATACTTTTGCAACATTTGCTGCTTTGACAAATGCCATAAGACTTAAATATAAAGTATTAGCTTAGTCTGACCTCTGAAGATCCCTCAGAAGATAACCCGTATGAAATGATCACATTAAGTACTAAACTCACAGAATTACTGTGTTGGGAAATATTTTAGAAATCATCTGGTTCCTGCCTCCATTTTACAGAAAAGGAAACATCCCAAGAGAAAGGAATGACATACACAAGAACTCCCAAACAGGAAATAGAAGAGCCAGGGCTAAAACCCCAGATCCTTTGACTCCAAGGCTAGCACCTGTTGTACTCCACAATGCCAGTTCCTCTTTCCACTGCACAATGCTGGCATTAGGTTCATAAAAAATGAGATTTGCATCCAAATATTCACAAAGTGAGATGCTTCTATATGGTGATGTTAACTATGATGTTAAATGTCACTTTCACCTATGGAAAGAATCACACATGATGGTTGCATTTTCATGGCTAGGTTGATCTAGAGTCTAGACCTTGGGTTAAGAAAAGATAAAAGAAGTAAGGGAGAAGAGAGGAGAGGAGAAGAGAGGAGAGAAGAGGAGAGGAGAAGAGAGGAGAGGGGAAGGGCAGAAAGAAGGAAAGCAAGGAGAAAAAGGAGAAATAAAATGGGGAAAGGAAAGAAGAAGGAAGGAAAGAGGAGAGGAAGGAAGAAATGAAGGAAGGGAGAGAGGGAAGGAAAAAGGGAGTGAGTGAGGGCAGTTAAAATGAGAAAGAAAAAAGAGGAAGGAAAAAAGAGAAGAAAGGAAAGAAAAAGAGAAAGAGCTGTCCATAGTGCTAACTATCTGCTAAGCTGTTGAGTTACGTATGACTCAGTTGACGACTAGTAATGTGGCTGACTGAAGTTGAACTGGACTGAAAAGACTAAACAACAAACAGTAATCTGGACAAAGGTATAGTACCCACACACAATTATACAATATCCCATTTTTTTTCTTTCAGTACCAAATCTCAAGGACACTTTGTCATCCTCCTGTTGGAATAAGTTAATTAATATACAGAAACCATTTCTATTTTTGAGTCCATCTTGAAGGATATTTGGTCTGGGGGTTGACTGTGGCTGGTGTTTTCCTCCTATTATTCATACCTTCAACCTTCAAGGACTTTGTCATCACTAAGTAACCCCTCCCCCCCCTCTCTCTCTCTCTCTCTCTCTCTCACACACACACACACACACACACACACTTTTTCAAGGAGAAGGTATGTGGGAGGATGTAGTACCAGAGAAGAGCTGACAATGGCAGCAGATGGGCATGCGATTGGATGCTCGTGATGAATTCTCTAGTTTAATCCTTTAAAGATAAGTCAGATAGAAAGATAGAGGGGCTAGATAGTGGAGCTCCTCACTTTATCCCATCTCAGGCTGTTAAGAAAGTGCTGGAATGAGCTCATTTCACAAGCCTGCCTTTGTCGGTCATGTTGTCCTTTAGGAATCCGAGATGCTGAGAACTCCAACAGTGTCTGAGAAGCCCATATCTCTGGGGAACGATGCTTGGAGAATTGGGATAGGAAGGGTCAAGAGAATTCAAGAGCACAGAGAAATATAGTTAGCCCTGTGTTTTTCTAAACTATTTCAGGGACACTTTGGAAATATTGACAAAGCTCAGTGGAACAGGGAGAATGTATTGTGT
>JAQQSU010009825.1:0-12586 GCA_028627135.1 Pseudochirops cupreus | reverse complement strand
TGCCCTCCCCTCCATCACCTCACCTCTCATCCCCCATCCCCCTACTCTTCTGTGTGGTAAGATGCCCAGTTTAGAGTTTATGTCATTCCTTCCCTAAGCCAAATTCCGTGAGAGTAAGGTTGTGTTCAGTCATTTTTCAATCATGTCTGACCCTTCATGACCCCATTTGGGGTTTTCTTGGCAGAGATACTGTAGTGGCTTGCCATTTCCTTCTGCTACTCATTTTACAGATAAAGAACTGACACAAACAGAGTTAAGTGACTTGCCCAGGGTCACACAGTAGTAAGAGTGTGAGGCAGGATTTGAACTCAAGAAGGTGAGTCTTCCTGACTCCAGGCCGGACACTTTATTTACTGTGCCGCCACCTAGCTGCCCAATTCACATCCATAGCTACTCTCTAATAAGCTGCAATTTCTTGATGGCCATTAGGGGGATACTGAGCATTCAAAAGTTTTAGCTGTTTCTCTCTAACCTGGTAGCTACACAGAAAAATAAGCTGCCTTAGTTAACTGCTTGATGATCAAGTTTCAATTTAATGTAGGGGACAACGTGGAATATTTCTAGAAATATTAAAATGTGAAATCTGCTATTCATACTTAACTCTCAGCGCCCACCCTGCGTGAGTCCTTCATTCTCTCAGACCATTTCCCACTGCATTCATAAGTTCTGACATCTAAGTATGTTATAATTGCATCATTTTTAATAACATGGAATTAAATACAAAAGAAATATATAAAGCCTCTTGATAGGATCTCTCTCCACCTTACCCTAGGGTGGTAGAAGGTTTTCCACCCTGCACACCTGCGGCTTGTAGAAAACAGGAATGAGGGGGTGGGTAAAGACATTCATTTTCTCTGTCTCTACTCTTGGATTCACCAGGAAAGTATGGAAAGGGGAGCTCCTCGTGACTTTTCCTCAGTGCCTTGGCTATAGGTGAGTCACTGCTGTTAGCGTCTTGACCTTTAGAAGATTAAGTCTTCATGGAAGAGGAAGGAGAGAGTGAAAAGAATATAAGAGAAAAGAGAGAAATGGGCAAAAAGGGGGAGTGCCATGTACTGATACTGTAGCTTTTAAACTGCTTCCTTTATTTGAGATCAACCACTCATCTCTGGAGCTCTGAGCTGACTGGTTACTCAGAGACTGCAAGTTACCCCTCTTTGCAAACCAGACTTTGCTTTGCCTTCACATCCTATCCAGGTTGTCTTACAATCTCGGCATTTCTCACATGAGTACTCCTTCCCCGCCTCCAGTCCTTACCCTTATTTCTTTCGGGGAGAACATGTATCATATATATCAAACCAATTATGCCATTGTTGTTCTGTTATGTTCAACTCTTCCTGATCCCTTTGGGGGCTTTTTTGGCAAAGATACTGGAGTGATTTGCCATTTCCTTTCCCAGCTTATCTTACAGATGAGGAAACTGAAGTAAACAGGGTTAAGTGACTTGCCCAGGGTTACACAGCAATAAGTGTCTGCAGCTGGATTTGAACTCAGATTTTTCCTGACTCTGGGGGCAGCTAGGTGACAAAGTGCTGGGCCTGAAGTCAAGAAGACTCATCTTTCTGAGTTCAAATCTGGCCTCAGATACTTACTAACTATGTGACTCTGGGCAAGTCACTTAACCCCATTTGTCTCAGTTTCCTTATCTGTAAAATGAGCTGGAGAAGAAAATGGCAAACTACTTCAGTCTCTTTGCCAAGAAAACCCCAAATGGGGTCACAAAGAATTGGACATGACTGAAATGACCAAACAACAACTTCCTGACTCCAGATCTGGTGCTCTATCCACTGTGCCACCTAGCTGCCCATGAAAAGACAATGAATTTTTCCATATTTAATCTTTTGCGTGAGGAAGCCAGTGTATGGAACCTTGGTCCTGGAGTGGGAATGAAATGAATTAAAAAAAAAAAAAGAAATGAATTCAAATCCTGGCTCAGACATGTAGTAAGTTACTTAACTTCTGTCTTCAGTTTCCTTATCTGTACAATGGCTATAATAATAGCATTTACCTCCCAGGATTGTTGTGAAGATAAAATAAGGTAATAATCATAAAACTCTTTACCAAGCTTAAACACTAGCTATAAGGTAGCTAGGTGATAGAGTTCAAATCCTGTCTCAGGCGTTTATTAACTGTATCGCACTGGGCAAGTCGTTTAACCTAACCTCTTTGCATCTTAGTCTCCCCATTGCCGTTAATAATAACAGTGTCCCTGCCAGGGTCACTCTGAGAATTCAGTGAAATGATATATGTAAAGCACTTTGCATATCTTAAAACATTATATAAAGTTAGTTTTTGTTGTTGTTGTTGCCTTAACTTACATGCATAAAATGAAATAACTAAAGTGTATAAACACATAGGGTTAACGTAACATCTTTCTGCATGACTTTCTGCATGCATGCCTTATATATGTGTATATGTGTGTGTGTGTGTGTGTTACATTGGCAGAATACAGCTCTTCAAAAATCTATTCTAAGAATATTACCAAAATAATTGCTTTGCTCTCTTGAAAAGTTGCTATCTCTTAGCATGGTCCAACTTCCTCATTTTCCAGATGAGATAATTTACAGAGGTTGAAATTAACTGATTTACCCAGGGTTGTACACTGTTAATGACTGAGCAGTGAAAAGAACTAAGATTATCTTTCAAGGTTCTGTCTTGAGCCATTTTTTCCCTTGACTTTTTACTTTTACTCTTAGTTATCCTATAAATTTGAATGGGTCCTAATATTGTCTCTACCCAAATAATAATAATATTTATAGTTAGCATTTACATGTCGCCTGGGGAAGTTAGGTGGCAAAGTGAATAGAACTCAAGGCCCTGAATCAGGAAGCCCTGAGCTTAAATGTAGCCTCAGACACTCAGCTGTGTGACCCTGGGTAAGTCACTTAACCCTGTTTACCTCAGTTTCCTCATCTGTAAAATAAAAAAAAAGGAGAAGGCAAATCACTCCAATATCTTTGCCAAGAAAACTCCAAATGGGTTGTGAAGAGTCTGATAGGACTGAACAACAAAAAAGACATCTCATATTCAAAAAGCCTAAAACAGAATTCATCATCTCTTCCCTTAAGACTGACTTTCCTCCAAGCTTCCTTTTTTTCCATTTAGGGCACCAACGTTCTTTCAGACATCTAGGTTCTCAGCCTTGGAATCAACCTCTGCCTTTCTTTCAGTCCCCTCTCTATAGACATTTAATCAATTGCCAAGTCTTATTGATTCTACCTGTAGCTCGAAGTATATTGTCTAGTACACAGTAGGTGCTTAATAAATGTTTGCTGACTTGCCTTGTTGATACCACAACATCTTTGACATCTATTTATATAATAATAAATATTATAAAGAAAAATAACTTTGAAAGATTCAAGAACTCTAATTATTGTAAGGAACAGTTATAATTCTAGAGTGCCTATGATGTTTTTAGTCCATTTTCTTTTTTTGTTGTTGTTATTATTATATATTGATTTGTTTATTTACTTTTAGTTTACAAGATTCGGTTCCAGAGTCCCTTGAGTTTCAAATTTTCTCCCCTCCCTTCCCTTCCCCCCCACCCATGGCGGCATGTAGTCAAGCATAGGATCTGCAAATACTTTCACAATGGACATTAGTCTGGTTGTATAGAAGGGTTGTAACCAATGGCATCTCCTTAATTTCCAGTTTTTTGCCACCACAAAGAGAGCTGCAATAAATATTTTTGTACATATGGGTCTTTCTCCCACTTCTAGGATCTCTTTGGGATACAACCCCAAAAGTGGTATTAATGGGTCAAAGGATATGCAATTATTTATAGCCCTTTGGGCATAGTTCCAGATTGCTCTCCAGAATGGTTGTATCAGTTCACAGCTCCACCAACAATGCATTAGTGTTCCAATTTTTCCACATCCTCTCCAGCATTTGTCATTTTCCTGTTTTGTCGTCTTAGCCAATCTGACTGGTGAGATGTGGTACCTCAAAGTTGTTTTGATTTGCATTTCTCGAATAAATAGTGATTTAGAGCATTTTTTCATATGCTTATAGATATATTTAATTTCTACCTCTGAAAATTGCCTGTTCATATCTTTTGACCATTTGTCAATTGGGGAATGTTTCGTCCTTCATTTTCAAAGAGCAACGCTGACATCACAAGTAATGTCTTGACTTGTATGTGAATTGGATTTAAGAGAGGCAGAGCTGCACAAAGTCATCAACCTTACTCTCTCTTCCTGAGTCATTGAAGTCCAATGGCAGGACAAAGATCAGGAAGACTGGCCCAGACTGCAGTGAATGACCTTGGAGTCTTCCTATCTGATCAGGCTCTAAGTGCTCCACATTGCCTGCTTCATCACCTTCATGGACATTGGAACAAATTGTTCTCATCCACCCATTATACCAGGGAAAGTCCTCACAGGTATCCCCTCCCACTCCACTCACCAACAGGTTTGAGGCCTCCTGGTTCCTCTTAACCTGGTTTAGCCTATCTGCCAAGACCATTTACCAGGTTGTGGCCAATGCTGCCCATGCTACAGTTCCTTGGAGACCCAGGTGAGAGTAGGGTGAAGGTGGACACCAAAGGTATATGAGCAGCCCTGAAAAAGACTTGGCAAGCCCTTAGACCAGAAGTGCTCATCCTCCCTGTCCACCCCAGACTTCACTACCATCCTGCTTTACAACTCCCTTTTATGTACTAACTTCCTTCATTAGAAGGGAAGCTCCTTGAGGGCAGGCCTTGTCTTTCTTTTTACTTGTATTTGTATTCCTAGCACCTGCCTATCACATAGTGAAAGCTTAATACACATTGTTGCCTGTCTCACCCTTAAATATAGGTGACTGAACAGTGATCCCAAGAAGGATGTGTCCAGCCTTCAAGACAGTCTTGTGAGTTTGAGAGGCTAGGAGATAATGAGTCCTTTAGTCAGAGAGGACTGGCAGTAAGAATTTCTGTGTCAGAGAGGATGACTACAGACTTCAAGAAGACATGGACCTGGAGAGAATTTTTTGAACAGTGCAGAAATTAAATGTAAAATGCTCACTTAGCAGTGCCATAAAATATATCATCTTTATTTATTTGCTTGTTGTTTTCTTCATTAGATTCCCTTATTAGATTGTAAGCTTCTTGAGGGCAAGGACTATCCTTTGCCTCTTTTTGTATCCCCAGCACTTAGCACAGTGCCTGGCATATAGAAGGCACTTAATAAACAAATGCTTATTGATTGATTGATTACACCTTATTTGTTTGCTTGTTTTGCAGGGGTGAAGGCAGGGCAATTGGGGTTAAGTGACTTGCCCAAGGTCACACGCCTAGTAAGTGTCCTGAGGTCACATTTGACCTCAGGTCCTCCTGAGTCCAGGGTGGGTGCTCTATTCACTGTGCCACCTAGCCGCCCCTTGATTAGGTCTTGATGTTTTAAGCAACAATATCTCAATAGAGTACAACCATAGTTACATTATTAATACTGCTTCTTTTAAGTTTATATATTAGTGTGAACTTGTTTAGCATTTCATTTGTCCCAAGTTAAAAAAAAAAAGATGTCTTATACTTGCTCTACATTGTACATTGTGTCCCTCTCCCCCCACTTTTGGGAGCAGGGCAGACCTGCCTCAGTTTCCTCATTTTGTAAAATGGGGGTAATAATAGCACCTCTCCCCCAAGCTGTCATGAAGACAAGACAAAACAATAGTTGTAAAGTGCTTTGAAGCCTTAAGGTATTATATAAATGCTATCTATTTTAGCTATTATTTATTATATCTAATGAATGAAAAAACACTTATTAAATGTTTATGTGGTTTTTTGTTGGTTGTTTCTGTCCAATCTTTGTGACCCCATTTGGGGTTTTCTTGGCAAAGGTGCTGGAGTGGTTTGCTATTTCCTTTTCCAGTTCATTTTACAGATGAGGAAACTAAGGCAAACAAGGTTAAGTGACTTGCCCAGGGTCACACAGCTAGTAAGTGTCTGAGGCTACATTTGAACTCAAGTCTTCCTGATTCCCAGCCCTGAGCTTTATCCTTTGTGCCACCTAGCTGCTGGAGATGACTCTAAAGGACTTTATTTCCCCAAGGATTTATACTAACACAAGGCTAAGGAAGCAAACAAAGGGGATAGTGAAGTGGCCAGGAACTAATTAAGTAGAAACTTCATGGACTTGAGATAGGAGTCAAGAAACTGGCCTAGAATAATCTGCCTATTTTTCATTTGCTTGCTCGGTCGTCTTGCCCTGTGCCCTCCACTTACCTTACAACCCCCCTTTCCCCCTTGTCTTAATAACAGCTTGCTTCCATCTATATGGTAACCTGCTTAGTAACCAACTGTGTTAGTTAGATACGTAAACCAAAAAAACGTATAAAAGGCTCTTCACCCCTGAGCTCTGGGCTGCTCCTTCTCTGAATTAGCATGGAGTAGCCCCAGCTGGTAAATTAAAGCTCCTTAAAACTTTTTATTCGGACTCTGTGGTCACTGTGTTAAGACTCATCATTTCAATAGAACAAAGATAGCCTGGGCTCAGTAACCATCTCCCACTCTTCTCACTCCCCTGGAGCTCAGTTCTCTTCCCTGTAAAACAGGGACAAACACTCTAATCTTATTAATATTGGGGGGGGGACCAGCAGGATGACAGCTGTGCTTTGAGGAGGCTTTTAGGTCTTCGGGATCAGAGTTAAATATTTACCAGGGCTCATTTGCTAATATGATCTGAGAAGTAACAGTGAAGGATTGATCTGGTGAGGGAAGAGGGGGAAGGGGCCAGAAGGTGGAGAAGACAGAAATATATTCACATGTATATGCACGCATACGCTCACATTGCATTCATATAATCTCATATTCATACACAAATGTGTGAGAAAAATGCACACAGGCATATTTTATCTCTCTCTATATGTATGTGTATACACATATATTTTTATTTATCCACATACACACATAAAACAAACTTCTTGTAAAGACAAAAAGAATGGGGCCTTTTTCATTCCAGTCATTCACCCCAAAAAATGCAAACCAGATGGGATTGGGTCTGGTATATGACTGAGTAGCCCCCACATCAGAAAGTCATAATCATTGATTCCATCATGGGTAGGGACACCAGGGAAGGCATAGCTCCTTATTCTGCCTAATGGCCTATAATGGAACCTTCCTCCCTTAGTGTAAGGAGCAGACATGGATTAGAGGCAGTACTAAGAAAACAGATGGAAGCTCCACTCCCAAGATCATTGGACCCCATTGGACCCCTGCCCCCTCAAACCCTGATCTCTAAACCTTACCTTTCACCCCTTAATCCTGCTCTAAAAACTCTCTTTATAGCCCTATTCTCCAAACTTTACTCCCAACTCTAATCTTCACTCCATCTCTAATACCTTCAAAATACACCTCACTCCTCACCCTGGCAACTTTTAACCCTGCCCCATTTAATTTCCAACCTTAAGTCTCCAATTCTGGCCCTTTATCCTAACTTCCAGGGGTTATTCCATAATTTGCAAAAATCCTTATCCTCAAACCCTTTCCCTCAAATCTATAGGATCATAGATATAGAGTTGGAAAAAACCCTAAAGGTCAGTTAGCCCAACCCCAACAAATGAGGAAATTTAGGCAAAGAGGGAATAATTCTAATCCATTAACTCTGAATATTAATTCCCTCCTCCCTGAAAATCTGCAAATTTAACCCCCTAAATTTACACTAAAGTCAAAGAATCATAGATTTAAAGCAGCAAGGGACCAACCATCTCATTTTAAAGATGGGGAAACTGGGACCACTACAAGTTAAGTAACTGTCCAGAATCAAATCTAGACCTTCTAACTTCAAATAAACACCCTTTACACTGTAACACATTATCTCTGTAACTGTTGATACAAATCACCATTTTACATCAGCAAATACTGCTCTTCTCAACTCTAACCCCGAAGTCAACAAGAAATTCAACAAACATTTATTAAGTGCCTACTGTGTACATGGAACTATTCTAGATCTTGGAGGAGATTTAAAGTTTAGTTCTCTCTTGATTCTTCTTCTACCTATCTGACTGCTCTTCTCTGCCTCTTTTGTTGGATCATCATCTATATCATATTCCTTGATTGTGTATGTACCCCAAACCTCTGTCCTAGGCCATCTTTTCTTTACCCTCTGTATTATGTTATGACTTCATCAGCTTCCATGGGCTTAATTGTCTCTCCTGAGCTTCATTCCAACATCACCAACTGCCTATTGGACATTTCCAAGTAGATGTTCTTAAACTCAGCATTACAAAACAGAATTCGTTATCTTGTTCCCCTACACATATCAACTTCTCTTTTTCTGTTGAGGGAAATACCATTCTTCTCATCACTGGGTTTGAAACCTTGGTGAGTGTTTGATTCCTCACTCTGTCACCCCACCTATCCTCTCAGTTGCAAAGTATTATCTTTTCTCCTTCCACAACATCACTCAAGGTTGTCTCCTCTACATTCACATAGCTACCACCCTAGTTCAAACCCCAATCACCTATCACTTGGACAATTACAACATCACTTTCTGGTTTGCTCCCCACCTCAAATTTCTCCCCTTCCCCTTTCTCTTCCACAAGGCAAAGTGATTTTCCCAATTTCCTAATTAATCTTAAAATTCCTAAATTTTCCTGATGTTATTACCCTATTAAATATACTCCAGTGGCTCCCTGTTATCTCTAGGATCAAACATAAACTCATCTGTTGGGCATTTAAAACCCTTCACAACCTGGCTCCAACATACCTTCCTTTTCAGCCTTATTACATGTTTCTCCCTGGCACACATTCTGCGTCACTGCCAAACTGGCCTTCTTACTATTCTTCATATACCACATTCCATCTCTAATCTCCGTACCTTTGTACCAAATAACCCCTCTCCCTCATGCCTGAAATGCATTTCTTTCTTACCCCTGTATCTTAGACTCCCTCATTTCCTATAAGGCTTAGTTCAAGTGCCATGTTTTACATGAAGCCTTTCCTGATCCCCCAGTGGCTAGCGCCTTCACCATCCGGATTGTCTTGTATCTATTTTGTATCTGCCTATACAACCAGTATTCATTCTGTCTTCCAGCTATATTATAAACTCCTCCAGGGCAGGCAAAGTTTCACTTTTGACTTTGTATTTCCCAGACACAAGCCCAGGGACTAGAGAAAAGTTATATTTGTGTCAGGAAATACTTGAGTTTTGCAGTTTAAAAGTTGGAGAACGGCCAGTTTATGAATTAAACCCAGTTATGAAATGAATCTTCCAGGCTCTAATAATTAGTGACATTACTTTGAGCAAGTCATATAACCTAATCTAGGAAATACATATAATAGTCAATGTTACTTGGTTGGGTGATTAATTAAGACCAGTGCCTGATTTCATGGACTTTGCAGTCTAGTGGGAGGATGAGCCACAAACACAGAAGGTTATAATGAACAATATTATACAGTTAAGTGTTTTATTATTTTCTTTACACTTAGTGCTTTAGAGAGTTGCAAAACAAAGTGCTCTATGAGAACAAAAGGTTCAAAAGTTGCCTTTAATTATGTTGCTCTAATCCTAACTTCCAAACCATGTATTAGTTTTCCCCATTCAATTTTGTTGTTATTCTTGTTTAGTATTGTCCAATTCTTCATGACCCCATTTGGGGTTTCCTTGGCAAAGATACTGAAGTGGTTTACCACTTCTTTCTCCAGTTCATTTTACAGATGAGGAAACTGAGGCAAACAGGATTAAGTGACTTGCCCACAGTCACACAGCTAGTAAGTGTCTGAGGCCAGATTTGAACTCAGGTCTTCTTGATTCCAGGCCCTGCACTCTATCCACTGTACCACCTAGATGTCCAATTTTAGTTCTCAAATTCTGAATATTTAATGTTAATTTTATCCTTCTACCCCTACCTCCTAAGCTTTAACTCCAATCCCTAAATCCTAGACTCCTCATGCTGACTCTCTAGACCTTATTTCCTAAACTCCTAATACTAACCCTGGCCCTCACAAATCAGGACTAGGGAAAGACTTGATTCTTCCCCTCTATACCCTCTCCTGGAAGTCTGTTGTACACACCCAATTCCAGGAAGTAGCAGCTGCAATGATGTGACAGCAAGTAACTTATGATGGTAATCCTGGGAACTGACCCAGTCCTGGAACTTAATCAGAGTGGGGGTAGAGAAAAGTTAGCTACAGTTGGCTTCTTCTCCATTCCTAGTCAGGGAACCGTAGCTGGGACATCCTGTCCTAGATGGGTAACCCCTGAGGATTTAAGGGAGGACACTAGGCTAGGAGGAGCAAGGCTAATCTTCTGGAGGGCTTGGAAATCTGCCCTAGAACTGAGTGACCATCTTGGCCTGCCAGGGATGGAAACTGAAACTCTGGAAGAGTTACAGAGATGGGCTAGGGCCAAGAGAAATTCCTTTCAGAAACTTCCATTTCTGTGCCTGTCTCTCCCTTTTCCTCTTCTTTATGTTATAGCTCTTAGAGTCTTCTGATAAAAAATGCTCAGGCTGATAATTCAAACTTTGTATAGAGTTTGCATGCTATTCACTTAATATCAAATATATAGAAATCACCCCCCCCCCCCCCAATCCTGTCTGTACCTCAGGTCCTTTTCATTTTTCCTTCAGTCTCTGTCTTTTACTAGTATCTTCTTTCCTTCTCCCCACTAAAGATTTTGCAAAAGGATAATAATTAAATTGTATTCTTCTGATTAAAGTCTACTTCCCTTAGCCTAGAGGTTCTGCACCTTTATATGTCATGGATTCCTTTGGCAGTTTGGTGACACCTATGGACATCTCAGAATAATTTTTTTTAAATAATGGAAGAAACTGCTAAATTTCTGTTAGAGACTATTGAAATAAGATTTTTTTTTCTCATGCAAGTTTACAGAACCCCTGAAATGACCCTAGGTTAACAACCTCTACCTTATAAGTTTCTCTGATAGAACTCTCATTTCCAAAATACAAAAGGAACTAATTCAAATTCATAGCAATAAGAACCATTATCCAATTGATAAATGGTCAAAGGATGTGAACAAGCAATTTTCAGATGAAGAAATCTAAGCTATGAATAGCTGTATGAAAAAGTGCTCCAAATCGCCAATAGTTAGATAAATGAAAATCAGAGGAACCCTGAAGTTCCACCTCACACCCATGAAGTTGGCAAAATTGACAAATTTTGGAGAATTGTTGAAAAATTGACAAAAATTGAGAAATGTTGGAGTGGCTTCAGGAAAACAGATACATTAATACACTGTTGGTGAAGCTATGAGCTATGATTGAGCCATTCTGGAAGACAATTTGGAATTATGCTCAAAAGGCTATTAAACTATGAATATCCTTTGACCCAGCAATACAGGTCTATGCCCCCAAAGAGATCAAAGGAAGAGGAAGAGTGTTCCTAGATACAAAAATTTGTAACAGTTCTTTCATAGTGGCAAAGAACTAGAAACTAAAGAGGTACTCATCGACTGGAAAATGACTAGACAAATTGTATGAATGTGATGGAATGTATAGTGAGATAAGAAATGATGAAGTGAATGGTTTCAGAGAAACAAGGGAAGACTTGGACAAGCTGATGCAGAGTGACATGAGCAGAACCAGGAGAACAATAACAACATTAGAAAGAAATAACTTTGAAAGATTTAAGAACTCTGATCATGATGACAAATCATAATTTTATAGGACCCATGATGAAGTATGCTACTCACTTTCCTCAACAAAAGAATCTCCTTCCCCAACTTGTAACTTCACCATTAGTGTATGAATGTATCTATTTTCTCAAAGCTCCTTGAACGTTTATCTTTCATTTTTTGCCAAAGGTGAGGGACTCAGGGTACAGACTGAGACCTATATGTTTTGGTCATGGTCAGTGCAGGAATAGGTTTTGCTTGACTGTGTTTATTTGTTACAGGGCTTTTCTTTTTCTACTGCGGGAGGGAGGTGAGGGAAGGAGAGAACATAGATTTTTGTTCATTGAAAAAAGTAAATTAAATTTGAAGAATAAAAAAAGATAGAAGTTTCCTTTGTTGGTGAAAAAAAATTCAACCTGAATTAGACTCTGATATAATAGTTAGCCAAATGGAAAGCTTCTAGAATCACAGGCCTAAAGTTTTTAGCTCTTCTTTGTCCCAGAACTTACCTGCCTCTCCCCAGCTCTAGGAAAGGAAGGATTTTTTCCACTAGCCTAATTGGGAAGCCCCACCTTAGAGTCTAAGTGTCAAGAGGAACATTGGAGGATAAGAACTCACTATTTGACAAAAACTGCTAGGAAAACTGGAATATAGTATGGCAGAAACTGGGCATAGATCATCATCTAACGTTGTACACCAAAATCAAGTCTAAATGGGTGCACGATCTAGGTATAAAGGCAGATACTGTAAGTAATCTGTGGAAGCAAGGAATAGTTTACATGTCAGATTTATGGAGTAGGGAAGACTTTATGACCAAAGAAGGGTTAGAGAACATTATAAAATGCAAAATGGATAATCTTGATTACATTAAATTGAAAAGTTTCTGTACAAAGAAAGCCAATGTAACCAAGATTAAGCAGGAAGTAGGAAACTGGGAAAGAATTTTTATAACCAGTATCTCTGATAAAGGCCTCATTTCTAAAATATACAGGGAATTAAGTAAAATCTATAAGAATACAAGTCATTTCCCAAAT
>JAQQSU010009824.1:0-12586 GCA_028627135.1 Pseudochirops cupreus | reverse complement strand
TGACTTTAGTGGGAAGTATCTTTGTGTGCGTTTTGGAGTTCCAGGATTGGTTTAGAGTCCTATTTTATGGGTATTTTGGGGTGGCTATGTGAGAGCTGCGATATGTTGCTGCTTCTACGCCGCCATCTTGGCTCCGCCCCCCTATTCTCTCTTATTTATTCTGTATCTGTAGTCTCTCATTTATTCTGTATCTCTAATCTTAATTATGTATCTTCTTGCTAGCTCCAAACTTTTCATCTCCCCCCACTGAAAAGGAACAATATCTTATCTTGTACATTCACAGATCTCCCATTCCTAAGGACAATGGAGGCTACTTTCCAAAGTTGCCTCCTCAATTCATTCAACATCTCTCATTTGGAAACTCAGTTTCAAATCAATGGAAATTTCCCTCACTCATAGAAAGAAGACCAACCTCTTCATGCTTGAGTGCGCTGTTTGGTATATGTTTAATAACCCTCTCTCAAAAACCACAACTAACTTTTGAGTTTAATCTGCATTATTTACTTTTACTGTATCACTTTTTAAATTTCTGACAATCGCAAAAATGAAAAATCAGGTCATGGTACGTAGCATTTGCTGATTTCTGATACGTAAATGTTCACACTGAAAATTTAACAATTGGCTCTCCAGTGGTCTATGGGGTTGACCCTTGCATTCATCCGTGATCAGTTGGAAGTCATTCTTTCCTAAAAGAATGATCATCTTCACTGGAGCAAAGTGAGAGAGTAATGTTATTCTATCCCCATCCATGTATTCAATACCTAAAAAGCATAATAATTTAGGAGCACTTAGTTACAATATTGACAACAATGCCTAAAAAGACTTCACTTCCTTCTCCCCAAACCCTACCCTACCTCCAGTGGCTTGATAATATTTATCATCATGCCCCATGAAGCAAAGCTAGGGAGATAAGCTGCTAACACATCTATTCGCAGGACACAAACAGAATGCAATGAGATTTTCAGCTGCATGAGTACAGGGTCAGTTTAAACATGCCCTAATATCTTAAAAACAAAAGTTTTGCATGTTAACTTAATCCCATGACACCCCATTTTAAAAAAGGAAGAGCTGACTTCATTATTTAGTGGCAATATGTTATTTTGGAATTCCTGTCTATACATAGTTCTCAAGGAGAGGAAGATAAAGAAAATTTAATCTGCCTCGGTCAATTTGTACAACTTCATTTTCTGGTCAAAAAGAATTGTCATGAAAATTAAATGTATTTTCACATACTCTTGGTTACCATCAGAGCACTTTTATTTTTGTATATATATATTTCTCTTTTTTTCCCTTTTCTGGGTTTAATGTTATTTTTTCCAATTAAATGTAATAACAATTTTAACATTTTTTTCAAATTTTGAGTTTCCAATTCTCCCCCTCTCTCTCCTCTCCTCCTCATTGACAAGGAAAGCAATTTGACATGAGTTATACATGGATAGTCATGCAAAACATATTTCCATGTTAATAAGACCACATTTTAAAATTTGTGTTATCTACGTATTGTTGTTTTAAAAAAAATTAGTTTGTGTCCTTAGTCTCTAATTAATTAAAAATTTAGGAATAAATAATCAATATATGTCCACCATAAACAAATAAATATTAACGGGGTACACTCTAATGAAAGTAATACGCACACCTTTCATATTCTTCCAGAAAAGACAAATTCCATGAGTTCTTGAAACATAAAGAATAACTGAAATGGAATCTTGCAACAAACGGAGCCATCCAAACAGTGTTTAACTCACTGGAAAAATCAATCTAGGTGAAAAGTAATCAAACTCATAAAAGAGCCAAAGAGATATGAGGTTAATTGTTTAGGGTTTCCAGGCCACTAGCAAAATATAAATCTATGGGCACATAATCCATATGGATCACAAATAAACCCTCTGATCTCATGCTATATTAAGATTATATTAAGTCTGGATCCTCTCAGGTCAAATCAGTCACATACACTCTCACACACACACATTTAACTTGGATGAAGTCTCACAATATATTTTAAGTTAATTCCAAAATACTAAAATTCTGTATCTGCAACATTCATTCTGGACTCAGTAAGGGATTTATCAGTAGAAAAGTGTTAAACACATCAAATTATATTAAAACAATCATTTTAATTTTTACAGGAAAAAATATCAGAAAATTAAATGTTTAATACAATATTAAAACAAGAGGGAAAAAATGAAACAAACATGAAATTTTCTGAATACTGGTTGCCTATGAGCATATCTTTGGGCTAGCCTTCATCTCACACTCTTAACTTGGTTTCCCAGGGAAAGACTATGTCAGATTCAAATATACTCTGTAAAGCCTTACCAAAAACATTATAACTCACTATTTCCTAACTGGACAATAATCTTTAATACTCTGGCCAAATAACAAATATAATAAACTCAAAGTAAAGACATTTATTAAGATAGCATGTTAAGAATATTAGCTGTCAAATATGGGGAATATCCTGTTACAAATATGTGAAGAAAATAGCCACATACATAGCATATTCGTATTTCCTATCTGGAAGTATTATCTTCATGTTACTTTCTCAGGGTATGGCATCTATGGTAGGCAAATTGTTCACCTGGCCTCCAAAGAGCAAGTCCTCTTTAAATGTCAGCTTCTGACTGCTAGGGAACAATTGTTTCCTGAACACATAGCTTCCTTTCCATTGTGCTTCTAGGGATCCATGGCTCAGAGGTCCCTCCACTGCTCCCTGATACTTTTGTCTACTACTGGTCAAATATCTTTGATGCAAAGCATCATGACTAATGTGATGGAAGAGAAAAACTCCCTACTTGCCTTCTTCTCTGTTGCAGAAGTGAAAAGGAAAAGACATAGTTATTGCTTTTCAAAAGCTTAATTCTTCCTTGGATCTCCTATAGAAGGCTATAAAACCCACCGCTTGAAGCTATAGTCAATCCTCAACATTTGCTTGTTTTATTTTCATTACTTGAAGTATTTGTATGAATGTATTAGCAACTTCATTTTCCCTTTCTCATTGACAACTGAGTGTATTTGCAGCTATGTGCACTAGATTAAAAAAATGAGATTGAGTGATGAGCACAAGTTTGTGAAGCAGCTAGCATCCTCCTAGTTGTTTCACTGTGTTCAACCTCCACTTGTAGAGTAATGAGCTCCTAATGCATTTGCTGTATATTTTCATTCTTTGTCTTCAAAACTCAATTTTGCAATGCAATTATGTCCCTAAAACATAGTAGAATTCCATTGGGCACTACACCAAAGTGCAAGGTCAGCTATGTGACTTAGTGAGAAAATACAGGTGCTTGATAAACTTCATGCCAGAAACTCTGCAGCCATTGTCTGCCAGGAGATCCTTGAGAATCTCAGAGGGCACATTAAGCAGATCTCATTGAGGAATCTTTTCATTCCTCCTTGAGAGATATAGATCATGGTCTATCATTAACAATCTACAATGCCTTCCACCAGCCATGCAGGATAGAATGTCAAAGTCTTGACCAGTCTTGATGGCTTCCAAAAGCAGCCACCAAAATTCCAATAACATCTCCCTTGTTTTCAGAGGGAGGCTAAGATAGAAATGTTTAAAGTAGCATAGCTTATAAGACAATCTTCTCACACCATCATCTGATATAGTGGAAGGTTAAATTCAGGTAAAAATGAATTAGCTTTACTAATTTTTATTTGATGTATAATATTTATGGTATTACAAATTTAATGTCTTTGGAAAAGTTAATATTATCTGAAATCCATGCTTTTTTTTTTTTTCCTAAACGGCATTGTCTTTACTATTTCTCTTCAACTCATATATTACATCCTGTTTACTTAGCTTTGTTTCTTTCTAAATTAATTAATTTATTTTCTTGTTTACATCATTCATTTCCACGAGATTTTGAGTTACAAATTTTCTTCCCATCTATCCCCTGCCCACCGCCCCGATCCCACTGTATAATCCCTCCCCCAATCTGCTCCCTCCTATGTCCTTCCCCATTGCCCCTCTGACTTTCGGGTAGGGCAAGATGGATCTCCCTACCCCAGTGCCTGTATATTTTAATTCCCAGTTGCATGTAGTTAATAATAATAATATATACATACATATATTTTAAACATTTGATTATAGAATTTTAAATTCTAGTTTCTTTCCCTTCCTCCCTCATCACCCACCCCCACTGGAAAGACAAGCAATTCAATACAGACTGTACATGTATAGTTACACAGAACATCTCCTCAATGGAGAGGCAGTTGACCAGATCCTCTCCCCCAAATTTAGCTGGGTTCCACTAAGCTTTCCCTTAGTCCTTATTTCTTATGGCTTGATAATTCTGGAAACTGCCAAAGCTGCTCCTGATACACTCTCCTTTAGGCTCCAGCTGCCACTTGTCCTGGTGGCCCTGGTGCCAACTGCAGTTTCAGGCTGGGCTGGGCTCAGATCCCAGCGTGCTGCAATGAGCCCTTCCTGTCCTACCTACCAAGCTGCCTTCAGCAGGAAATATGTTTTTCTGTAATATTGTGAATTCTGGAGCCCTAAAATTTGTTTAGAGTCATATTTTATGGGTATTTGAGGTGGCTATGTGGGAGCTGCAGAGTTTTCCTGCTTCTAAGCTGCCATCTTGGCTCCACCAATCAATGTTTTTTTAATTGAGATATTAGTATGAAAGGTCACAGAATTCTAGAGAATTAGTAGTGAGAAAACATTTTGCATGTAACTAATTTTATTTTGTGTACTGCATTTTGTGGGTTATATCATGGTTATTGTGTTAGGAAAAGTGCATATTATCAGAATTAATGTTTTGTTATAAAGAACTGTATTCATACAAGTGTGTTTTCAGCAATCTCTAGTGATAGGTTATTGTTTTTGCAGGGGGTGATGTTGAGGGATAGCTCTAAGGAGCTTCCCAAAGAGACACAGATCCAGGCCAAGGTCTCCCTTGAGCTCGTTCCCACCTTCTGGAGCTGATTATCTTGGGATGTTGGCTCAGTGTCCTCTTCCTATCATCCTTCTGTGCTGGGGAGGTTTGCAACATCCTGCCCGGTACTTATACTCTGATAACCAGGATAGAGAACAAGACAATCACATATGAGGTGGATGAGAACTAGGGCACCAGAAAGAGTCCCAAGAAAGTGGCTCATGATGACTGCGCAGTTTTTCACTATATATACTGGACTCTCAGATGAATAAAATTGGCTCAGTTTCCACTGACTTGCCTGGCCCATGTTTCACTTCAACTCCTCTGTGGAATGCCCACCAGCTGCTAGCAGCAGTTTTTGACTGTCACAGGCCCATAATCTGTTATTTCCTATAGGTTCATTGTATCAATATATGAATTTTTAACTTTTGTGCTATTTTCTATGAATGTTAGCCCTGAGAAAGTTGAGAATTGATTATAATTGCATCTTTGACTATCTTCTAGAGAACGTTTCCAGATTGAAAAAATAAAAATAAAAACACTGGAGAATGGCCTATCTTTGGTCAGACAAGAGTTAGCTGTTCTCTAATTCCATCAAAGATCATCTAACAGTTTGTTAAGGGATTTCAGAGTGTAATGTAATATATTTCATTTAGCACATTAACACATTGTAATTCACTGCATTTTTGATTTTATGATTTAATGAAGTTATCTTGAGAGGGAAGTAAACTTTTCAGTTGATCAGGGGTAACTAGACCAATCTCTCCTACACCTTTTTCATATTTACATACAAAAGCATCAATCTCAGGTAAGCATGCACTAGGTGCTTTTGATATATAAACTTGATAAAGATAAACAAAGGCATGCATATAACTCAGAATTAGGGACTGTACTCACAGAAACATCAATTATTTGAGCTGGGTCTATGCAAATATCCCAAAGAGGCTTAATCTAGCCTATTTAGATGATCATTTTCTTCCAGAGTAAGGTTACTCCTGGTAATAAATTGTCCAATTGCAGTCAATCTAGAGGAGGCTTTTAAGGCAAGGCTGACCTCAAGGGACTGGGCATAAAAACACACAAAGTATCTACAGTATTTACAAAGAAACTGAATGTTACAGATAATATATACCCCTCTTGGCATTATAATTTGCTTGGAAGTGACATCCTTTTTAACCTGGATGCTGTTTTTTTCTCTCTCTCTCTTATTTTTTTGAAGGGGGAAGGCAATTGGGGTTAAGTGACTTGCCTAAAGTCACACAGTTAGTTAAGTTAAGATGCTGTCTTCTCTCGTCTCAGCTCAGGACCCAATATCTTTGCCAAACAATTTCAGATTTTCATAATGCATCCAGTGCTGGTAGACCTTCCTTAAAAAGAAACAATTCAACTTCAGCTTTGCCTTGAACTCAAGCTGGAATGTTTCAGGCAATGGAACAGGTCCTCAGTCCCAGCCTATGTCAGTATCAGGAGGAACATTTTGTTTAATTGTTTGCTTCTTTTCCTACAAAGTTGGTCAATAAAACAGAATAAAAACAAAGAACAGCAAAAACAAAACACTTCAATGTATCCTGGGGGGTCAATGGTTTTGATCACAGGAATTACTTGGGTTCAGGATACAGGGTTCAGATAAATAAATGATTTAAGGTTCAAGTTCAAATTTCTACACTTTTTCATCTTGTTTTGACTATTTCATTAATTTGTCAGAATGGTATTTCCATCAAAACCTCAACACAATTATTCTTCATCATGACATGAATCACACATAAAATTAATACTGAATTCAGTTACTAGAATACAAAAGAAACACAGAAACTTCAAAGGAGTAGAAATACTTGGCATTGTACAATGATACTCAGGCCTATAAAGACACCCTTGGTAAAGTTATTGTGCTATTCATAAAAATAAAATGAAAGAAGGAATTTGGAGAGAGAAACTTTAAAGCTACATTTGGGAGTTCAAATGATAAGGTAGGATATACATGTATGAACTAAATTCTTATCAAGTCTTAGCCTTTTTATCCGGTTTTCATCCATAGGCAATAGCATCAACATTAGAATCAATATGGTTGGTATGCTTAAAAGTTGCTATTAAAAAAGAAATTATTTTTATGTCAACTGACTTGTTCCCTTAAACTGATGAAGCTCCCGCCTCTTCCTTATTCTGTTAGGTACCAACAAGATTGTACTTGACAGCTGTAAATGCCTACATTTTTGATACGTTTATTTTATCAGTGACATAGATTGAATTTCTCAAAGAATAATTTATTAGAAATTAAGAGAAAAAAGGGTTAAGTTTGTATAGAGGATAATGCTGTTTAGAGACAGAGTATAGGCTGTCACAGGTCCCTTAAGTAACCAGTTTCCTTACCATTTAACGATGTTCCAAGCTTGACCAAGGCACATGGCTAGCCTTCATAGATGCTGGAAGAGTGTTGAAGGATTCACTCTGTCTGTGTCTATTGTAGATCTTAATTACTTTCTTGTTTTTCAAATTTAAAAGCTTTTCTTATCATGGTAACTAGACCAATCTCTCTTTCACCTTTTTCACATTTACATACAAAAGCTTCAATCTCAGGTAAGCAGGCACCAGGTGCTTTTGATATATAAACTTGATAAAAATAAACAAAAGCACGTATATAACTCAGTTTAAAGGATTGTACTCACAGAGACATTAATTAATTGAGCTGAGTCTATGCACTTTAGCAGACTTGGGCCAGACTAAAACCATTGGGATATAACTCAGTGTTTAATACTTGCTTCAGTTGTTTCTGGAGAAAAAGGTTCCATTTATTGAGGCTATGGATGACAAGTCATGATTCACATCCCTTCATTAGAGAAGTTCTCATCTACAATCCATTATGAATCTACAATACCACACATACATCAAATGCATGGCAAAGTATATACTACCAGGGACTGTCACTATCATTAAGAAAAGTATATTTCTTATGTGATCTCAAAGGAGAGAGAATAGGAAAAAAAAGTAAAGAGGGACAAATGCAAGTCCTTGAGGTATGTCTTACATTTAGAGAAGAGAGGGAATATGGAGAACCATAAAAGGAATGAGAAGAAAGGTGATTATTGACAGCGGGAAAGAATGAGAAAAGTGCAATATCATGGAAACTGGGGGAAAAAAATGAAATGCAAGAAGCAATTGGTAACCAGTTATGTCAAAAAGGTCAGGAGCGTCAAGAAGAATGAGGCCAAAAGTAAAGGCAATGGAATAAGATTTCATTAATGTTCATTGATGGAGGAGAATCAATAGAGTATGATGACAGAAGATTGATTAGGAAAGTTTGAGAGGTTGAAGCAATTGAATAACTATTTATTGAATGAATTTCAATGCCAAGTTTATCAACACAATTTTCTCAAATAAGTTTTTTTTATTTAATAAGTAGACATAGGTATGTTGTTAGTTTCCAGTTAAAGAGAAAAAAGAAAACAACCTTGGATTATCAAAGTGGTCACCTATGAATATTTTTTATTCTATAAGTTGGGCAAAATTTATAAATGAATAGATATTTGGGTGATATTGTCATTTATAGTATGAAGATGCAACCTGGAAGCACATGTCAGTCAGATATCTAATGGTACCTTCTTCCAACAAATAACCCGATTGCTCTTGTCAACAGGGAATCATTTCAATTCAAGAGAATTCAGGAAAGTTTCCTAGAAAAACAAATAGAATGCATAATTCCCTCACAAGTAATAGTAACATAGATGATAGACAGATAAGTAGATAGAATGCTAGATAAGATTATGCACACATGTATGCATGTATATATGTGTATATACACACATATGTATATGTCTATCTCTCTATCAATCTATTTATCTGTTTTGACATAAGTGGTGTTTGGCTTCATGTATGTCCCTAAATTACGACAACATTTGCTTTGGGTACGTGAAACTGTAATCAATCAATAAACATTTATAAACTCCTATTACATACCTGATGCTCTGCTAAGCACTTTTGTTTGTTCTTTGTTCTCAAAGAATATGACATGACGTCAGGAAGATGATGCCTTGACTTGCATATCAATTGAATTTAAGTGAGAGAGGGCTGTGCAGTCACCAGCACCAATTTCTCCTCCAAAGCTATCTGGGTGTAATGCCTTGTCAGGCAACTTCCCAAAAGAATGCTACTGTGAACAGCTTTTAAGTTTCTGATTACACAGTATAGTGAAGACTCCATTAATTACACTACAGATCAAGGCAAACATTCACAACAAATCACAACATAATATTCACAACATCACATCTTATCACAGAAAATCACAATATAGTGTTCACAACAGCTTAACATTAGAATGGCCACATAATTTTCACCAAAGTGGCCATAGTGTTTAGAACAAAGAACAAGAGAATAATCATCTGATTTCCCTAAGGGGGAAACTCTCCTTACTTAATCATTCAATCATTTCACAATACAAGTCAGTCTTCCACTCATGGGGCAATCATAAGTTTACTTAATCAGTCACTTATCCAAATTCACAATTACAAGGTATCATTAATCACTAAATATAATCATTAGAAAATTACACAAACCCTCCACCCCTCCACCCCTTGGAGTCTAGTAAACTTCAATTCCATCACTCAGTTCAATATCCAAGGAGAGGCTTTTTTTCATCTTGTCTCAGGGTAGTCTCTCAGATTTGCTGGATCCACTTTTATGCTTTCAGCTCCTACCTGAATCCATCAAACAGTCACCTGGATTCAGATGCAGACAGCTCCCAGGTTCTTGTCTAATCCTCTAGGCAGTTCTTGTTACACACTGAAATTCACAGGGTGCAGCACATTTCAAAACCTTTACAACTTCTGTTGCTGAGAACTCAAGGATCAACCAAGCCACAAACAAACAAAGTCTTATCCCAGTCATGCTTCTTCAGTCATCCAGCAGTTCAGCTGGCCCTAGGACCTGGAAGGAAGCTCAGCCTTCCAGGATTCAACAGCCACTTTGGCCTTCACCAGATTCTGGTCTCATAGAAAACTCCAACTCAGTTCTCCACCCAGTAGCAGTCCAGCTCCAAGATGCTGGAACAATTCTACTTCCTCCACCAGGAGTAAAAATTCTTTATTTTTGTCTGTCTCTCCTCTGGAGCTCTTCTTAAATACACATACACACACACACACACACACACACACACACAGGCTTCCTGTCTCAGCCAACCCCTTTCTGTTATGTCACCAACAGGAGACATAGTTCACACCTTCTGTTTCTTTCCTAGAGGCACTTAGCCTTTAGTTACTAAGGGCTAAGTACCTGCTAAATTAATTACCATTACAGTGGATCTGGTGGCAAGGTATAGATCAAGATGACTGGAAATGGCCCCTGCCTCACAGAGTAGACACTTAACAGATACTAATGGAATACATAAATGGATCCACTTCAGCACCACCTTGGCAAGGAAAGCAAAGCAAATTAACAACAGTTAATATGTCCAGGTGAATTCTGTTACTAACTTATTAAGTGTTGTACATTCTTAAAAAAAAATAAGCTATACATAGCAGTGTATAGTTTCTTATAGAATTCTATTTCTTCTCTTTTTTTAAAATGGTGGCAAAATAAAATTCTTGTGCTCAAGGAGTTAACAATATAATGAGGGAGAAGGATGCATACAAATTTATACAAAGCAAATTATATACAAACTAAATAGAAAATAATTAACAGAGGGAAAGCACTAGAATTAAGAGGGGTTAGAGAAGGCTTCCAGTAAAAGGTGATTTTTAATTGGTACTTAAAGGAAGCCAGGGAGGTTACTAGTCAAAGCAAAAGAAGGAGATCATTCCAGGCATGAAGTATAACTAAAGAAATGCCCATGACCAAGAGTTGGAATGTCTTGGTTTTGGAACAGCCAGGAAGTCAGTCTTACAGGATCAAAGAATATTTGTTGGAGAGAAGATATAAGAATACTGGAAAGACAGGAAAGGGTTAAATCAGTAAAGCTTTGAATACCAAACAGATGATTTTAGATTTTATCCTAGAGGTCATAGAAGTCATTGACCTTTATTGATAAGGAGATAGGTGATTTGTTCAGATTGGCATTTTAGGAAATCTCTTTGGGGACTAAAAAAGAGAATGGACTAGAGTGGGAAAAGACTTCAGACAGGCAGATCCATTATCACATTATTCTAAATGTACTGGTATGAGGAGTTGAGAGCTTCTACCAGCATGGTGGTGGTGTAATAGGAGAAAAGTTTTGTTTTGTTTTGTTTTTTCCCAAGAGATATTGATAGTCAATGGAAAATTATACAATTGGGGTGTGAATTAGAGAGATAGTACAGAATTGAGGATGATAATTAGATTATGAGCCTGAGGGACTGGGGGAATAGTGTTGCTCTCCAAAGTAATATAGAAGTCAGAGAGTGAATGGGTTTAGGGGGAAAGATAAATGAGTTCAGTTTTGAACTTGATGAGTTTAAGATGTCTACAATTGATGAGAGTTTGAAGGTCAGCAACAATTTGAGTCAAGGCAGGGAGATTTGGTGATCATTAGCATAGACATGATAATTAAACACATGAAAGCTGACAGGGTAACTAGATGAAGGAGTATTAAGGGAGAAGACAAGAGGGCCCAGGAAAGATCCCTGTAGGACACCTATGTTTAGACATCTTGACCTAAAAAAAAAAATCAAAAGAAAAAAACAAAAGATGCAGTGTTCAGATATGCAGGAAGAGAGTCAGTAGATAGTGGGGTCTTGAAATCATAGAGAAAAGAGAATAGGGGGGCAGAGCCAAGATGGCAGCATAGCAGCAGCAACATATTGCAGCTCTCACATAGCCACAACAAAATACCCATAAAATATAACTCTAAACTAATCCTAGAACTCCAAAACTCACACAAATATACCTTCCACTAATGTCAGCTTGGCTACAAGGAACCATATCAGCACTGCAAACCGAAACCAGCCTGCCCTGAAGCCCTGGCTGAGTCCCGGGGGTGGCTGGGTGGGAGTAGCAAAGGAGCCTTGGATTAGCAGCAGCTGTGAGCAGTGTTCAGAACTAGGTTAGTAGGGCTTGGGAAATGGGGGGAGAAAAGCTCTGGCCGAAACACCTCCAGGGCAGGAAAGTGAAAGGCAGAGGTTTTGCACCCCACCTGGCATTGCAGCTTCCGCGCCCCTGGCCTACAGACAGCAGAGGGACTAAGCGATTGTTCACAGGCCAGTGCACTCCCGTTGAGCGGCCTGAATCCGGATCACAGTCTTGGGCTTTCAGTCCTGGAATCTTCATTATCCAGTGAGCTGGAAGTAAGTAGGAAAGTGACCCAGCACCTTCCTGGGAGCTATGGCAGCTGGGTGGACCCCAGCGATTTGGGACTAAGCTTTCCCTTCTGGAAGCAGAGCCCCACAGAGATTAAAAAGAAAAATCACGGACTGAACAACCATGAGTAAGAATAAGTATAAGAAGCCAAGTAAGAACTGCAACCAAAACCTAGATTCCTTCTTTGGGGAAAAGAAGGATCATGGCAAAGAGAGGGAGGAGGAGAGTGCAGGCAGAGAGCCCCCACCAGGGGCCTCCAATAAACATGAAGAATGCCTTAAAGCTAGAGATGAGCTGAAGAAGGATTTTGAAAACCAAATAAGAGAAGTGGAAGAAAAATTGGGAAGAGAAATAAGAATGTTGCAAGAAAATCATGAAAAGAGAGTCAGCAATCTGACTGAAGAAATCAACACCCTAAAAAATAGATTAACTCAAATTACAAAAGA
>JAQQSU010009823.1:0-12586 GCA_028627135.1 Pseudochirops cupreus | reverse complement strand
CCCTACCGAAAAGTCAGAGGGGTGAGGGGGGAAGACAGAGGAGAGAATAGATTGGGGGAAGAGGGATGGCTGTTTTGGGGTGGTGGGTAGGGGAAAGAAGGGGAGAAAATATGTAACTCAAAATCTTGTGCAAATGAATGATGCAAACTAAAATAAAATTAAAAAAAAAACAACAAAAACTCATACAGGTTTTACTTGAGGACCGCTAGTGAGGGGGAATCTCTATAGTGTGACTGGGGGCTCCAAAGGGGAAAGGTACAACCCATCTTTGCTTTGCACCACTGACAGGCGGCACATTTAGGTTTGACATGAGGGAAAGTTTGCTCCCGGCTGGCACGAACAAGGCGTTTGATAAATGTTTGTTTGTGTACGGACTGATTCTCTGTTTCTGCTGGGTGCAAGGATTTTCTTCCTCATTAAATGTTCACAGGACACCTTGGATTTCTCCCTTGCTTCCTCACCCCCAAAATTTTATCATGCCTAGCCTTGTGCATGTCAGCATCACCCCTCCCCACCCCGCCCCAACACACAAGCACACCTTAGAGGGGTCCCTTAGAAGGATCCACATGACTTTTATCCTTGTATACCCAACACCTACAACAGAACCACAGCACCTTTCTAACGGTAGATGATTAAATCAGGCAACAAACATATATTAAGTATTTACTATTCTCTGGGCACTGTCCTAAGAGCTGGAGATACAAACAGGGGTAAAATCATGGTTTCTACCTACAAGGACCTCACATTCGAATAGGAGAAATAATATATGGAGGTCACAATCTAATGAATTAAATAATGATAATGAGATCAAAGAAACTATCCTTTAAGATCTCCTGGGCCAATCTTTCAGTGTTTATAGATATATATATATATATATATATATATATATATATATATATATATATATACACACACACACACACATATCTATCTATCTATCTATATATATATATATACACACACATATATATATACATATATATACACATATACATATATATATATATACACACACACATATGTATAAAATTACATCAAATAATCAAAATAATTTCATAACCATTCTCCCCAGAATGGTCCCTCCCTTGCGACAAAGAAAGCAATTAAGCAAAAACATTCCAACAGAAACCTTGTCTGATAATGAATATAATATTCTGTCCTTAGTAGCCTCCCTCTCTGCCACAAGGAAATTTGTTTCATTATCTACTCTATGGGACCATACTGGTTTTGCAATTGCTTAATTCAGTGGTTCTCAACCTTCCTGATGTCGCAACCCTTTAATACAGTTCCTCATGATGTGGTGACCCCCAACCATAAAATTATTTTCATTGCTACTTCATAACTGTAATTTTGCTACTGTTATGAATTGTAATGTAAAGATCTGATATGCAGGATGTATTTAAATTGTTACAAATTGAACATAACCCACAGGTTGAGAACCGCTGACCTAGACATATAGCTGCCTTCAAGCCAGGATTCACCTATCAAGTTATCCACTGCACTCCACAAACTCTCTCTAGAGTTCATCTACAAATTTCGTATATTCTCTAGTCCACCATTCTGGACAGTATACCAACTCCACGCCATGAAACTGAATTGCTTCCATGTGAATTGTCTTAGGAAGATTCAGAAGATCACCAGGCAGGATAAGGTACCAGACACTGAGGTCCTTACTTGAACTAAACTTCCAAGCATTCAAACTCTGCTTCAGAGAGCATAAGTCCAATGGGCTGGCCACGTTGTTTGAATGCAAAATGTATGCTTGCCAAAAAAACTATTTTATGAAGAAGTCACACAAGGCAAGTGTTCACATGGTGGTCAGAAGAAGTGATACAAGGACACTCTCAAGGTCTCTCTCAAGAACTTCTGGCTTGATTGTGTGACATGGGAGACACTGGCACAAGACCTCTCAGCATGGCATGCCCACATTAGAGAAGGTTCTGTGCTCTATGAGCAAAGCAAAATTGAAAGAGCTCAAAGGAAACACAGGATGCACAAATTTTGAGTATCCACCCCAAATTTTCACATGGACTATTTGTGCCCAATCTGTGGTAGAGCCTTCTGAGCTCGTATTGGTCTGATCAGACATAGTTGAACACACTGAAACTTGACTTTAGCACGGGGATGTCATTTTGGCCCTATTTGAGAATGAAGGACAACAACCAACCAACCACCAAGCAATCAAGTCCACCATTCAGGTCATTTATAAGATTATCAATTCATTAACGGACTGAGAAGAGAAACATGTAAAGATAAATCTTGTGCCCTTCCTTTTAAACTATCTTGTACTTAACTACTTTGTATTTATACTCTTTATATTTATTCTGAATATACTTATGTATGTACTTGTTCCTCCCTTTAAAAGGTAGGCTCCTTGTGAGTAGAGATTGCTTCATTTATGGTCTCTGTATTCCCAGTGCCTAACACAGTGCCTAGCATATAGTAGGCATTTAATAAATACTTGCTGATTAGTATTTGACATTCCCTCCCAATATGAAACATTACCATTTCTGACTGTTATCACCTATTGGACCTTGAGCAAATCATTTAATTTCCTTGGGCATCAGTTTATCTATAAAATGAAAAGGGGAACTGTTAGCCTCAGTTCCTTTGAGACTCTAGTTCTATTATTTTATGATCCTAAGATCCAATTTTAAACTGAGGCTATTCTTAATTACTCTTAATTCTAGTCCTCTCATATTATACTGTTTTAGGGGTCTTGGCAATAACACTACCACCTTATATATCTATAGTGCTTCCTAATTTTAAAATTCTTTCTTATATGTAATCTCATTTAATTTTCAGAAGTGTTCCACGAAACTCACATAAAGTCTCACACTTACAGAATAGCATGGATTAGAACCCACCCATGACTGACGCTCCTAGACAAGCATTCTTCATTCACATTGTTCTCTTGATGAATGTTTTGTGTAACGTCAAGTAAAAACTTCATCAATATCAAGACACTAGCATCTTTTACATTTTCCATTTATATAAAGTTTATTACTTTATCAATGACTATCACTCAATTTACCTATAAAGATTTGGTTTGGATAAATCCTTCATACCAACATACTTCTGAATAGATTTATAACTGAATTGTTCACATAACATAAATTAATTTTAACATGTATTTAACATGGAGTATTATATAAAGGAGCTGTTAGATTGAGAAGCACTTGAACAGAAAAAAACATTCAATATTGAGGACAAGCATCAGTTTACTTATATTTTGAAATTAATACCATACTAAACTGGGATAGAGGATTCTGGGAAGATGGCAGAATAGGTCAGAAAATTCCAAGCTCAGGGCAGCTAGGTGGTGCAGTGAATAGAGCATCGGCCCTGGAGTCAGGAGGACCTGAATTCAAATCTGGCCTCAGATACTTAACACTTACTAGCCATGCAACCTTGGGCAAGTCACTTAACCCCAACTGCCCTGCCTTCTCCCCTCCAAAAAGCCAAAAAAAAAAAGAAAGAAAAGAAAATTCCAAGCTCTGAAGATTTTCCCCCACAAAAAAGACAAAATAGCACCTTAGGGCAAACACAGTGGGGGTAAAAATAAATAAGAATAAGGGAAAAACAGGGGTCTTCCTGGAGCAATTCAAGAAGATCAGAAAAAAATTCCCAAGATGATTTTTGGTCCCTGTGAAATGTATACACCTCTGGGATAGGGTCCATGTTAACAACAAGTAGCAAACCCTGGACACAGCTGGGTTATTAGCTAGTCCCATCCACTTTTACTCCCCCCCTCTTCCCTCCCCCATAGTGAGGGGAGTTGGGCATCTGACCCAGGGAAGATTGAGGGAACTGCTGCTGACAAAGAGCCAGACCCAGCTGTGCTACAGAGAGCATTGGGGCGGGAAGGAACCAGCACACACGCCAGATGAGTATAGAAGCAATGGGGCACAATGCCCCTGCCTATGGGCACTTACAGGAGGTTGGAGGTTTTTTACTTTGGTTCTAGGCTAGAAGGGAGAAGATCTGAGGTAAAAGGCACCATCCCCCATACCCCAGGGCTAGAGGTGATTACAAAAATTAAGCTATTACTACAAAAAAATTGCATATCCAAAGGAGAAAGAATTCAACCACAGATAAGAATAGAGAAGACTGGGGGGTTTATCTTCAGAGGAGGATATTGAAGAAAAAAACCCTCTTCTACCCCAAAGAGTAATGCCAAATGGTTACCCGTCCAAAAAGAATTCATAGAAGAACTTAAAAAAGACTTTAAAAATCAAATGAGAGAGGGAGGGGAAAACTAAGAAAAAAAAAGAATCCAAAAAAAGGATTATGAAAAGAAATTCAACCAATTAGAAAAGGAGACCCAGAATCTTAAGGAAGAAAATGACACCTTGAAAATTAGAAATGGGCATGGTGAAGGCAACAAAGTTATAAGATATCAAGAAATAACCAAACAAAATCTGAAGAATGAAAAAATAGAAGAGAAAGTGAAACATCTTATAAGAAAAACAACTGGGAGAGGCTAGGTGGTGCAGTGAATAGAGCACTGGCCCTGGAGTCAGGCGGACCTGAATTCAAATCCAGCCTCAGACACTTAACACTTACTAGCCATGTGACCTTGGGCAAGTCAGTTAACCCCAATTGCCCTGTCTTCCTCCCTCCAAAAAAAGCACACTCCCCCCCAAAAAATAAAAACTTGATCTGGAGAACAGACTAAGAAGAGAAAACATAAGAATAATCAGACTACCTGAAAGTTATGATCAAAAAAAAGAATCTTGAAACAATAATACATGAAATAATTAAAGAAAACTGTCCTGAAGCATTAGAACAAAGGGTGAAAGTAGAAATAGAAAAAATCCATCAAACACCACTTGAAAAAAATCCTATGATGAAAACTCATAGGAATAGTATAGTCAAACTCCGAAACCCCCAACTCAAAGATAAAACATTAAAAGCAACACAAATGAATCAATTTAAATATGATGATGCCACAATTAGAATCACATAAGACCTAGCAGTGGAGACACTAAAGGACCACAGGTCTTGGAACGCTATATATCAAAGAACAAAAGAACTGGGGCTCCAGTCCAAAATAAACCCAATAAAGTTAAGTATAATTCTGAATGAAAAAAAAAACCAAACTAAAATTTGATATTTGATCAACTATCAGACTTTTAAAACTTTGTTTAAAAAAAAACTGAACTTAACAAATTTGACATCCAAGAGCCAAGAAAAACATAAGGTACATTCCAAAAACTGATTTCAAGGGATTCAATAAGGATAGACCATTTACTTTTCATATATGTAAAATGTATACAAGTCTAAGATTGTCATTAGCAATTGGGTAGTTCATAATAAAGACTGAGGTAGACCTGAGTATGATATGACTTTAAAAAGTAAAACCATTTAGGAACAGAATCAATACAGTGGAATTAGGTGGGGGAGGAGGGCTGGTAGTTCTGGTAACCTACTTAAATCAGGAATGGGTTCAAGAGGGAACAATACATACATATATATATATGAGTATAAGTCTTCTAAATTCAGAATAAATTAAATGGTTAAGGGGATAGGGAGGAGGGAGAGGGCAAAGGTGAAATCTCTAGAAGTGAGGGTGAGGGAATAGGTTAAAAGAGGGTATAGAGGGGTGCTCAGATCAATGGGAACGGAAAGATATAGGAGGGATCTCTGGAGGAGAGGGTGAGAGAATAGGTTATAAGGGCTACACTATAGGTTACACACAGAAGGGTGTTTAGATTTATGGAAATGGGAGGACAGGGGAGGGATCCTTGGAGGAGGGGTAGGCTAATTAATACAAGGGCAAGGTAGTGTGTAGAAGTAAGAGGAGCTAAGAGGTATAGGAAACATGAGTTATGCACAAATATAAAAACAAAGATCAGAAGTAGAATTTGTTAGGGAAAGTATATGTCTATATATGTATGTATATATGTGTGTATATGTATATATATACATATATATATATGTGTGTGTGTATGTATATATCTATATTAATTTAGTTAATATATCTGCACTTAATTGTAGGGGAGAAAGGAAGGGTGAAAAAAGAACAAAGTAAAAAGTACACACCAGATAAAAGAAAACTTACAAACAAGCAAAGAAGGACAGCTCTCAACGCAACATGTAGTATTTATCATACAGGCTTTCTTGAAATGAAAACTTATCATTACATATTTTGAATCTTCTCATTCTATTATGCACATGACATTTTTTTTTCCTTTTCTTACTTTGTATTTAAGTTCCAATTTAAGTTTGTGATTTTTTTTCTTTTCTCTATTCTGAATTTGTGTTCCGGTGTTTGAGTCCTAAAAAATTTTTTTAAAGAATAAAAAAATATAAACTAAACCTATTCAACTTGAACAGTTTTAGAATCAGACTTGCTACTACATTTAATTCCATTAGTATAAAAAATAAAAAATGGAAACTTAGATGTTAAAAAGATTTTAAACAATAAATGAAAATTCAGCAATTTCATCATATTCACAGTCGGAAAGACAAAAATTGTCTTTTCTTCAGAATCTAAAAACCTCTGAATAATGCTGAAATTTCTAACTAGATTTACATATTGATTCTTTAGAACATGCTTCTACCATATTCATTAACATACACTCAAAGAAATGATCCAGTTTAATCTGGCTTTTGCTTTCTAGAGAAAATATGCAAAATATAACACATCTTTTGAAGAGCACCCTGCCTAGCTGAATTCTATTCAGTATTTTAAAACAGGCGCAGATGGTTAAGAACAAAACCCAAAGTGTTTCACTATTTATCAAATCTCTCATTTGTGAGACCAAGCAAACCATCTAGAGTGAAGGAGGAAAAGAAGGAAAATATACTGCCATTTCCATTTTCAATTATGAATTCTACCCAAAGACCTTATATATTAACAAAAAATAATGTCTGGTTAACTGACTTTAATTTATCACTTTATCAAGCACAAGCATTTTGGAAGCACATTGCAATTAAGGCCAAGTTTTTTTGTCTGTTTGTTTAAAAAAAAAAATCTTTTTACCAAGCTTTCAAAAGTCTGATTTTATGTAGACATATCCAATAAAGGAAAATAAGTGAAGTTTATGCAATTCATACAAGGTTCCAATTTCTACTAAATGATATGTTTAAAGAGTAAGTTATAAAAAGAATTGTAGTTTGAGCAACAGAATGAGGACATTTATACTGGAACAAAATTGTAATAGACAACTATAAAAGAAATTTAGAAAAGCCTAAAGTACAAATTCATAAAAACTAGTAAGTAATTTGCTTTGAACAGTATTTGTCACTTTACTTTTTTAGGGCTTATAATATGACAATGGGAAAAATATAACTCAATTTACTACGATTTACCTGACTTTTCAGAAACACATCTGCTATCATCTATCTGTATAAGAGTTCTTTTTATATCAATCTAGGTTAACCAGAAAAAAACTGTAATGTGGGTAACATTCCATTTTAATTAATACCTCAATATCATTTTTGCTAGAGCTAACAACCCATACTAACAGTACTTTGTCATTGTGGATGCAATAAATCCTGTGAATTAAAAAAATTTATGTAAGTATCCATGTTTAAAAGTCAACATATTTAATACATTAACCTTTAGATAAGACATGTACAATCAGAATACCTGTTAGATAGTCTTAATAAAATGTGACATGCTTTTAAAAGGTTATACTCATTGAAGTTTTGCAAGAAGGTGAGGACTTCCATAAAATTTGCTTGTATTATAAAAGGGATTCTGCTTGTCCTTTACAATATATATTATAATCTTATACTTAATCTAATCATTCAAAAACTTTGGAACAGATTGTTAGGTACTATGGAGAAAACACAGATGAGTAAACCCCTGCCTACACTTAGATTTGTCATAAAAAAGCAGAATAGCACAGAAAACCCTTGTGAACAATGTACCACTAGACTTATTAACAAGATTTGGATGAAACACAGAAACTCTGTACTGTTTATTTGTTAAACTCACATTCTGCCTAGAATGTTCCATCAAATTGTTCCTATTGTCCCCTCTCTCTCCAACCTTCAGTCTTTCCTTATCTATTCATTCCTACCTTGCTACATACAAGCACACCCAAGTTTCCCCCATTCTTAAAAAACCCACACGCCATCCCAACAGCCCTGTCAGATACTATCTCATCTTTCTCCTTCCTTCCTCAGTGAAAATCTTTGAAAAAAGCTATTTATTCTTAGAGCTTTTCCTTCCTCTTCTATACTCTCTGCAACCTGGCTTCTGACCTTATCACTCAAATGAAATTGATCTCTACAAAGTCAGGAATGATCTCTCACAAGTCAAATTTAATGAACTTTTCACCATCTTCATCCTTCTTGATTTCTCCAGAATATTTAAGACTATTTACCACCTTCTACTCCTGGACACACTTTCCTCTCTTGTTTTAACTGTCTGACTTCTCTCTTCTCAGTCTGCTTTGCTGACCGATCATCCATGTCACTGATTGTGGGTCTACCTCATGGCACCACTCCCAACATTCATTCACATCATGATTTCAGCAGCTCCCATGAGTTAATTATTTATAAGCAGGTAATACTTAGATCTTAATATCTGGTGTAAGTCTTTCTCTAAGTTCCAATCCTACATAACCAACTGCCTATTGTAAATTTCAACACATTCAAAACAGAGACTATTATTTTTCCTCACCACAAGCCCCAAAACCCAGCTCTCTTTCAAACTTCCCTATCACTTCAAAGGGCACCACTATCCCTTCAGTTACCAGGTTAGGCATCTTGGTATTATAAAAGGGCCCTCGAGATTAATAGTCTATTTTCTATGAGTTACCTTACCAGGCAGGTACACTGGACACAGAGTAAAAGGAGTCAATCAGGAGCCTGCAGTAAGCCAAAGTCTTGCTCACTCTCAGACACTTTTGTTGGTGTTCACTGGCTGACCTTACTGAGCTGTGCAAACCAAACTAGTCTAAATCAGCCTTGCAATCAACTGTTCCTATAAATAATTTCTGTTTTGTAGATGAGATGAAATCTAATTATTCTGTAATAAACATATTTAGCAGAAATCAACAGAGGATCAAGAATACCTTGAAAAGTGAGGAAGCTGGGGCAGCTAGGTGGCACAGTGAATAGAGTACCGGCCCTGGAGTCAGGAGCACCTGAGTTCAAATCCGGCCTCATACACTTGACACACTCACTAGCCATGTGACCTTGGGCAAGTCACTTACCCCCAAATGCCCCTCCAAAAAAAAAAAGCAAAAAAAAAGTGAGAAAGTTGTGAAAGCTAAAGCAAAACTCAAAAGTCATAATTTTGCCAACGGCCACTACTACTAATTGTTTCTTTGTCTGCAATTCCACAGGAGTTTATATAGGACAGAAATCTGATATAAATATAACTTTACCCTAGTTGAAAATTAAACTAAATAAACTGTAATCACACTCCATTTGTGGGCCTAGAATTAAAGTCTTATTTTTAAAATTCAATATACCACTCTACTGCATTAATATAAATATTATAAAAACATATCTCAAATACAAATACTACTACATATAACAGAAAACGCCACTTAAGAATTTAACTGAATGCGATTCCGTTGTACATTTCTATCGGTTGAAATTTCTCAATTTAAGTAATGCCTTAATTTGGTGCCTCATAACATAAAATATTAACTCAATCCGGGTCCGTGCTACAAAATGAAAAATAATAACAACTCTAAGGTTTGCAAAACATATGACATACATGATCCCTTTTGAGCTTCCCCATGACCCTAGGATGTGGATACTCCTGTGACCCCACTTTACAGTTTGGGAAACTGAGGTTTAGAGGGGTTAGGTGAAATTACTAAACCCATACTTACCCAGTCAGGAAAAAGGGAGCATTTTCACACAGGTATTGATCTCTCCTGTATCTGAGGCACTGCACTACGCTTCCTCTTATGGAGAAAATTTGGATGCATTTTCATTTAATCACACAATAATGAGTTTAAGGATAATTATTTTACTTAAAACAGTCAGTCATGCATAGAAGCGATAGAAAGGTAAATTTTAGGTTGATGTCTAAAGAAACTTCATAACAAGTGAAGTGATCCAAAAACAGAAAGGGTAGCTCAGGAAGCAGTGAGTCGTCCCCAACACGAAGTCTTCAGGCTAAGTGTGGATGAATACTTGTTTGAGATATTATAGTGGAAATTCTTTTGTCAGGCATAGGTTGAACTAAACAATCTCTGAGCTCCCCTATAAATCTGTGACTCTGTAAATCTGTAATTCTAAATTTCTATTTCTCAGTGAAACCAGAAATAATATAATACATGAGGGATTAAGGCAAGATGGGTAAATTTGAGAATCATTAGCACAGAGATGGTAGTTAAATCCATGGCAGCTGATGAGATCACTGAATAACATAGTTTTGAGGGAGAAGAGAAGAAGGCCAGCACACAACGCTAAGGTACATTCATGGTGAGAGAGCATGATCTTGATGAAGATTCAGCAAGAGACAGAGGAGTGATGAGATAGGCAGGAGGAAAACTAGGAGACAGTAGTGTACTGAAAACATAAAGAAAAGAAATGGATCAAGAAGAGAGGTATCAATAGTGTCAAAGGCTGCAGAGAGGTTAAGGAGAATGAGGACTTAGAAAGTGTCATTCAATTTGGCAACTACGAGATCATTAGTCCTTTGGAGAGACCAGTCTCACAGGAATGATAGGGTCTGAAGAAAGATGGTAAGGGGTTACTTAAGAAGAGAACAAGAGGAGAGAAAGTGGAGGTACCTACCTACAATGGCCTTCCTGAGGAGTTAAGCAGTTAAGTAAAGGTCATAAGAGATACAGGACAGCAGTTAGCAGGGATGGAAGGATCAAGTGAAGGTTTTTTCAGAATGGAGTGATCTGAATGTTTGTAGGCAACAGGAAATTAGCCAGTAGACAGTGAGAGACTGAAAATAAGGGAAGAGTGGAGATGACAAGAAGAGATGAGCTGCTGGAGGAAACAAGATAGAGTAGATCTCTGAAACAAGTAGAATAGCTAGGCTTGATAAGGATTAAGGCTACCTGATCATCATTCATCTCTCTCTCTCTCTCTCTCTCTCTCTCTCTCTCTCTTTCTCTCTCTCTCTCCCTCTCTCTCTCATTCTGATTTGTTTTATTATAAGAGTAGTAAGCTTTCAATATGCTATTTTAATTCAACAGGGGGCGGAGCCAAGATGGCGGCATAGGAGCAGCAAGGTACCACAGCTCCCACATACCCACTTCAAATACCCATAAAATATGACTCTAAACAAATTTTAGGGCTCCAAAACTCACAAAAATACAGAAAAACAAATCTCCCGCTGAAGGCAGCTCAGCACCAAGGGCTCAGCACAGCACACTGGGTGCCAAAACCAGCCCAGCCTAAAACCATGGCTTGGCCCTGGGTAGCAGCCAAGACAAGCCGCAGCTGGAGCTTCAGGAAAGTGGACCAGCAGCAGCTGTGGCAGTTTCCAGAATTTTCAAGCCATAAGAAACAAGGACTAAGTGAAAGGTCAGTGGAACTCAGCTAAACTTGGGGGAGAAAAGCAGTCTGGCCAAACTGCCTCCAGGGCAAGGAAGCAGCAGAAGCCATGGCCCTGCAACCACCTCCACGTGGCTGCTTAAGAGCTCCCGGCCTATAGACTGCAGGGGGCGCCAAGCGATCATTCAGAGGCCAAGCACTTTTGCGTTGAGCGGCCTGGATCCGGATCGTGGTCTTGGGTGGTGGTCCTGGGGTGCGTTTTCAGTGAGCCAAAGCTTGTGGGGGCTGCAAAAAAAAATGACTGCCCCCTAATACCTCTGGCAGCTGGGAAAACCCCAGCGATTTTGGACAGAGCTTTCCCCTCTGGAAGCAGAGTTCCACAGAGCTAAAAAATCACTGACTGGCCACCATGAGCAGGCAAAGGAAGCAAAGTAAGAACAGCAACCAAACTCTAGATTCCTTCTTTGGGGACAAGAAGGATCAAAGCATGGAATGGAAGACATCACAGTCAGAACTCACGCACCAAAAGCTTCCAAGAAATATGAAGACTGCCTAAAAGCCATAGATCAGCTTAAGAAGGATTTTGAAAACCAAGTAAGAGGAGTGGAGGAAAAATTTGGAAGAGAAATAAGAATGATGCAAGAAAATCATAAAAAGAGAGCCAACAACCTGACTGAAGAAAATAACACCTTAAAAAATAGATTAACTCAAATGGCAAAAGAGGCCTGCCCAAAAAACCAATGAGAAAAATGTCTTAAAATGTCGAATTTGCCAGATGGAAAGAATCTCAAAAGCTTTCTGAAGAAATTAATTCCTTCAGAATTAGAGTGGAGCAAATGGAAGCAAATGACTTTATGAGAAATCAAGATACTATTAAACAGATCCAAACAAATGAAAAAATAGAAGGCAATGTGAAATATCTCCTGGAAAAAACCACTGACCTGGAAAACAGATCCAGGAGAGACAACTTAAAAATTATTGGACTACCTAGAAGCCATGATCAAAAAAAGGACTTAGAAAGCATCCTTCAAGAAATTCTCAAGGAAAATTGCCCGGATATTTTAGAAGGGGGCAAAATAGAACTTGAAAGAATTCACCAATCACCTCTTGAAAAAGATCCCCAAAAGAAAACTCCTAGGAATATTATAGCCAGGTT
>JAQQSU010009822.1:0-12586 GCA_028627135.1 Pseudochirops cupreus | reverse complement strand
GCAACCCCTTTGGGGGTCGAATGACCCTTTCACAGGGGTCGCCTAAGACCATAGGAAAACACATATGAAGTTATGAAGTAGCAATGAAAATACTTTTATGGTTGGGGGTCACCACAACATGAGGAACTGTATTAAAGGGTCACAGCATTAGGAAGGTTGAGAACCACTGGTTTATAAGAAGCTTCCCCAATTCATTTCATAATACGTGATAAATGCAGCTAATTTGATAATTAATGAGGGAGATGTTACAGCTCCAATGATTAATGTCCACAGAATATACTTCTTGACTGACTTAGAGGCCAAGAAAGAATGAGTAAGAAAAAGAGCCAGTGGCAGGCAGACAGATGGGTGACCATCTGACGGCCACACTTAGAGGGTGTAGACCCTAAACCCTCAGATGTCTAGAATGCAGAACGACCTTTTAAACCTTAATTTTCTTGGTACTAAAAAATAAAAAGACATCTTCCTAACCAGACTGTCCTCCTCCCCTGGCACTTTACCTTGGACAGTGGGCAGTGGAATGGCAGGACTGACGACCAGAGGGTCCTCATACACCCTCTAATGCCTTTTGGGGTCACCGTGTGGGGCTGCCCTGCCCATACCAAGGCTTCCTGAGCGTCAGCTAAAGCCATAGCTTCTGTAAGGAGCCTGCCCTGTCCCCCGTGGTTCCACTGCCTTCCCTCAGCAATTGTCTCCAGTGTCTCCTCTCTGGGTCTCATCTGTACATAGGAGTGGGTGTGTTTCTCTGCCATGAGACGGGGGGCTCTGTGGGAGCTGGGGCTGTCTGGTGTTTACTTTCTTTGTCTCCCCAGTGCTCAGTGAAGCACCTCACAGTAGGCAATTCATAGATGCTTATGGAGTCAGTGCCAACCCAAGCCATTGGAAAATCTCAAATCAAGTGAGACAGAAGAGCCAAAGGAGAAATGGTATCGAGGATTTTCCCCTGACATGTTGTGCACTGGAGTTCTTGGGCTGAAGGGACTGTGAATGGGTAGGAGAGAAGAAAAAGGAAAAGCACAGAGAATGTGCCTGACCCCCACAGGATGCAGCCTCACCCAGCAGAACTGCTCCAAAGTACAGGAGGCAGTGATGCAGAGAGAGTTGGCAAGAGGATGGCAGAAGGCTCCTGGCCTGGGGACGGGGACAGTCACAGGGCACACCTTCTTGCCCCTGCACCACAGCCTTACAACAGAAGCACAATGGGGGCAATCAGAGGGCAGTAGACTGATGGGGCAGGAGCATCACCATAGCGCAGAAATAATGGGCATCCACGGGGACTGAAAACAGACCTATTCCCCAGTGGCCAAGCTGCTGGCTCACTAAGGTGTGTTTGGGTACCCTGCACTGACCCCTATGCACATACAACTGACCTTTAACACTCACACTCAAGCACACTCATACCCTCCAGCCACAGTAGACACACCACTGCAAACACAGGTACCCACATATGGCACACAGATTAACCAATCAGTTAACAAACATTTATTAAGGGCCTACAATGTGTCAGGCAGTGAGGTAGGTGTTGGGGACCCATACAACAAGTAGAAAATTGTCCCTGCCCTCAAGGAGCTTATAATCTAGCCAGGTAAATCATGTATCCATTTTCAAGAACGTACAAAAGGTAACATTGGGGTAGAGGAAGCCGGGGACTTTGGGAAGGCTCTGAAGCAGTTGGAGAGCCCTGAAGCAAGTGAATCCTTAGCATGAAGACGGTCAGGACCAAGGCCAGAGCCAAGGCCAGGGTGGCTGGAGCACTGTGGGTACAGAGAGAGCTAAAGTCTAATAAGGAAAGTAAGGCTGGGGCCAGTGCCGAACAGAGGCATATTTACGTGAGCCTTCTTGTGCTGTGAATCCACTGGGCAATCCAGTGAAGCCTGCGGAAATCTTTGCAGAATAATGTTTTAAAAGCCTTGAAAGGACTTACAAAAGAAACCAAGCACACCGAAATGAAGTGATCAAATTGTTTTGTTTTTGTTTTTAAAACAAGTCCAGGATCTCCAGATTAAGCATCCCCAGTCCAGATAGAAGGGAGAGTTCTTGGAGCTTCCCAAACAGGGGAGTGACACGGTTGGATGTGCGCTGGAGGAAAATCAGCTGGCTGCATGTAAGGGCCGAATGGAGAACAGAGGCAAGGGGACCAACTGGGAGGCTTCTGCAATAATCCACACAAGGGATGAGGGTTTGAATGAAAAGACCGTTTGGTGGAGGGGAGGGAACAGAGGCAGGAGTTAGTGCAGAGGTGGGAAAGTCAAGGACTGGCAATGACTGAACAGGTGAGGAGTGGGATGACAATGTGCAGACCTGGGAGATGGGGAGGGCCGTGATGCCCTCAGCAGAAACAGGGTCGGGTAGGAGAGGAAGGAGTCTGGGATGAATCATAGTCATATTGGGGCTGTGATTGCTACAGGCCATTCGGATTGTAAAGTGCAATTAAGTACGTGCTAATATAGTACAGGAGCTGAGGAAAACTAGGACTGAGCGCAATCAGGGAGGAGGCGACAATTAGGTTCCAGGACTGTGCCCAAAAAGACACCGCAGTGTTCGAACCCTTGGATCCAGCAATGCCACCACCAGGTCTGCACCCCAGGAAACACAAAGAAAGAAGAAAGGATCCATCTGTACGAAAACATTTACAGTAGCTCATCTCCTGATGGCAAACAACCAAAACAGGAGGAGGGCGCCCATCCGCTGGGAAAGAGGCTAACAACATAACAGTCCAGGACGGTAATGGATACTCCTCGATCCTAAGAAATCACAAAAGAGGGAGTCTCAGAAACACCTGGGAAGTCCTGTAGGAAATGGTGCAAAGGGCAGGAAGGGAAGCTGGAAGACAGCTCCGACAAACATAACACTCTGACCCTGAACCTCTCGGGAGCTCTGATCGACGCAGCCGACGGCAAGAATCCAGGGGCAGAGGGTGAAGCAGCAGCCCCGCTCCCGAGGCGACGGAGACGGGCTTCAGGACCCGGCCGGTGTTGGGATGGGGGGTTTGTTTCGCTTGACTACGCACGTTACTGAAAGGTTTTGTTTTTATTCTTTCTCGGTTGCTGGGGGGGTGAACTGGGGAAAAAATGAAAGAAATGCTTATGGATTTTTTTAAAAGTAACTACAAATAATTAAACTTATGCGCTGTGGGGAGCAAGAGCACAAAATGCAGAGAGGAAAGAGAGCCACAGGCAGGCCAAGTGCGGATTCCCGCCCCATCACGTCCCATGTTCTTTTTAGCAGCAAAGCTCCAATCAGAGGCCGGCCACCCACCCGTCCACGGGGCCCACCGGAACTCCCCTTCCCCCAATCCCACTCCCTCCATCTGCGGCTCCACCAAACCTGGCCGCCCCCACGGCACACACCCCCTGGCCAACCTGCGCAGCACTGGCCGCACCGTCACTCGTTCTCTTAGGTTCGCAGGTCAGGGTGGGAGACACGGAGCCCACCCTGCCTCCCACACCACGCCCAGCTCTCTCCCTTTCTCCATGGCTCAGTGGCCCACCCTGCACATCCCGGTGGCTGCGGTCACAGCCCCCCAGGCTCATCAGTGAGCCCGGCACACGCTCCCCAGGTTTCTTCCCCCTCCCCAGGTCCTCAGCCACAAAGAGGGGCACGCCTTTCTCCTCTGACCCCGACTCCAGTCCCTCCCCAGTTCATTCTTCAGGCAGACACCAAAGTGACGTTCCTAAGGGGGGTCGGCTCCCCACCTAGACTCAGCTGCTTCTGCCTCCGGGAGCGAAGCCCCTTCGAAGCTCGGACTCGCCCCCTCCCCCCTTCAGCAGCTCCCCAGGCTCCCAGCGACCAGCCTGGAGGGAAGGGGAAGAAAACAGCCCTGCACGGAACAGGCGGCTACATGGGACTCACAGCCACGTCCTCCGTGTCAGCACATAGTAGGTTCCTCACCGTTTGATTGACGGGGAAGGAGTTGGGGAGGGGGAGAGCGGGGTCAACTACGGGCCCCCCAAGCGGGGCCATTCTGGCCAAGTGAGGAGGGAACAGAACCTGCGGGAGGCCCTGGCTGGAGGAAGGAGGGGCGGGGGAGGGGGTGTGTGGGCTTGGGTGTCCGCAGCAGAAGGAGCAGGGCCTAGGGGAAGGGGGGAGTCGGACCCACGAAGAGCACCCGCTGCCGGGCTCTCCGGATCCGCGCCCCGCGAGGCAGGTCACACGGACACGCAACACAAGGCCCACTCCTGGAAGCCCCACTCCCACGTGCTAGTACATAGACGCGCACGTTCTGGGAGGCGCCACGGGAGCATAACCGAGTGCACACACGCGCAACCCTCTGCGTGCACAGGGCGCCGCTCACTCCCCTACCAGGCACAAGGTCGGGAGCCACCAAAAGGGGCAGGGAGAGGGAGGGGCTCCTGCGCCTGCGCACTGACGCGTCCGCGGGAGAGCCCGGGGCCCGGCGCAGTGAGGGGGAAGGCGGGGGGGGGGGGGGGGGGACGGGGAGACGCTGCGCTTGCGCACTCCCTCCCTCGGTCCCTCCCTTTGGCACTCACGCGCTGGTTCAGCCTCTCGAGCAGCCCTCGGAACCCCAGGCTGCGAGTCTGGCCTCCTAAAAGGGACGTGGTTTCAGCCTTGTGACACCCGGAAGAGCGATCCCCAAAGTGGGAAGTTACGTCATTCCGCCCTTGAGGGGCCTCCCGATGCATTCTGGTAAATGGAGTTCGGAAGCCGGACGATGTCTCCGGACTCGCACTACGCATGCGCCACCCCAGACGCCATTCTCCCCGGAGAGCCGAAGCTTTCCTCTCCCAAAAGACCGTTTGCGCGTGCGCATTGGGAAGGGGCCGAGCTCTTCTCGGAGCAAACTCTTGGTGCTGGACGGCGTTCTTTTATCCTAGGAGGGGTGAAGAGGACGGTACCCGGGGAGGAAGGCCAGAGAGACTGCCCATGGAGGCGGCCTGCACCCGAGCTCCAAACGAGGGGAAAGGCCTGAAAAGGACGGGAAGTTCAAGATTGCCATTCACAGAAGATTCTTCTTGGATACTCCCTGGGCTCGGGGAGCTCATCATCGTGCCCGCTTCTGATGTACACCCCTTGGCTGGAAGCCCATCCTTGGAGAGACTTCCTGGGGTCCCCAGTGCCTCCCAAATGAAACGCCCATGGTTTTGACCTCCCAGTGGGAGGGCCCTGGGCCGCTGGGAGTAGAAGAAGCCCCAGGAGGCGGGGGCTCGGACCCTGGACCCGGACCCCCCGGGGCTCCTCATAATGGCTGCGGGGTGGGCTGTAACCCGGGCCCTGGACAGACAAGTGACCGGCGATCGGGGCTATAATCTAGGGCAGAGGTCAGACTCCGGCCACCAGGAGTCACCGAGGACTGGGGGGGAGGAGGAGGAGGCCTCCCACGGGGCCCACGCACGGTCCCTACTACACTTGCACGTGTCTCCAGGGGTGTGTAAGACCCCCCCCACACACAAAACCCCGACCCGCCCCTGCCCTCACACCGCCCTTCCTGCACCCCCGGGGCCACGCTTCACATCGGCCCTCACCCTCCAGTTCCAGAGGAGCGGAGGCAACCATCAGAGCATGCCCACTCTGCCCTGCCCGCCCCATTGGGGCGGAGGCTGGGGCTGAGCCTGCACAGTCCTCTGCGCCCCAGCTCCCTCCCGCAGTGGCTCCCTCCACAGCTGGTGCGCTCACCACGAGTGGGGAGTCTCGAGTTGCCGGGCGGGCCTTCTCCCGCTGGGCCCATCCCACCAACTATTGCGGTGGAGTCTGGGAAACCGGGGAGGACACATATAGGCATCTAATTCATGGGCAAATTCTGGGAAATGGAGCTTTTCTGGCCTCCCAAGTGAAGACGGAGAAGGGGTTTGGGATTTCTAATGAAATCCGTTCTAGGTTCGTTGTCAGAAAAAGACTTTACTGGACTCAGCTGTCCTTTGGTAGAGTCATAAAAGTTTATTGTTTCACTGAGGCAAGGGCTGCAAGCTGAAAGGGATTTAAGGCAGAGTTAGGCTTTTCAGCAAAGCCAGCAGGGGGGGAAGATAGAAAAAAGACCTGCAAGGTGCTGGGGGGATAGAGGTGTCATTTTAAAGGCATAAAACTGTCAGTCAGAGCCTCATTATACTAACTAGGTGGGAAAAGGTGGGATTAGGGAGGAGTCTGGGAGTGGTTAAGTGCTTAAAGGGCCATACATTTTTAATATCAACTGTGCAGGCGAATTGCCCATAATGCATTGAGAGATTCCAACGGGTTGGGGAGGTAGGGGTGTGGTTTTTGCCTTGACATGTCACTAGGTAACTTTTAGGTCAAGGATGAATGACATAGGTCCAACATAGCTGCTGGGAGTATAGGCTTGATTGTTTCAGGAGGTGCCAAGTTTGGAAGCTAGACTGATTAGAGACCATCTCAGGAGGGAGTTATCTCCTTGATAAGTTGCTCAAGGTTTCTAAAGGGCAGCTGGCCTGAGAACAAAGGCGTTATGTATTTCTCTAAGAATACTTGAGTGATTGATTCATGGGAAACTATCTAGCAGACTTTGGGAAAAGACTTTGAGGCTGGGGGCAGGGGGAGAAACAGAGTGAATGCTTTTATGGCTGAAGGAAAGTGTGACTTTTACAGCTTAATGGCACAGGCTTGTTACAAACTGATGTGGCATACATAGTTACCCAACACAAGTGAAATTTTTACAAACTGGCGTACAAAAGCCCCACCAAAATGATACAGAAGCACCTCGCACCAAGATGCGCAGTACCACCGTGAGCCGCAAGGGGCTTCGCGAGCTTCCTTAGCAAGGACCCTGGGCTGCTCTGGGGAATTCATCGTAGCCTGTTCGTGGAGTCCAGTGTTCTCTTGCCTGCTTTCCCAGACTACTTAGTGTTCATTTGGTAGAGACTTCCTGGGTGCTCTTGCGTGCATTCGTCTCTCCCTTCATGGACTATCAGCTGCTTGAGGAGATTCTGGTTCATTTGGGGCTTTCTGCCCCCAGCATCCAGCAGAGTGCCCGGCACATGGGAGGCAGCTATGAATGCCCATTGATCCCGAGAGGAATCTTCATCTCTAAAGAACCAAACCAGCTAAGATGGCGAGGATGCAAGAACTTCAGATCCTGAGTTAACCAATCAACATTTGTTAAGGATTTGCCACGTGCCGGGCTTCCAGGCGCTGGGAGATACAGTGCAAAAAAAGAAGCAATTCCTGCCTTCAAGGAACTTGGTTACTATTGAGGAAAAACAACGTGAAGAAATACAGCTGGAAAAGACCATCTATTCCAACAGCCTTATTTCACAAGTGAGGAGAGGAAGGTTCAGAGAGGAAATAGCATGCCTGTGGGCACACTGCCTGTGGGTTCACTGTCAGTGTATGTCAGAAATAGAAACTGAAGTGGTCTTCCTGCCTCCAAGGTCAAGCCAGGCTTCTTATCCCTGCCATTTGACAAAGATAACAAAAGACAAAAATAGTCAGTTTTAGAGGCGCGTTAATGTTCTGTTCATTGAACACCCATTTTGGAAAGCAATCTGAAATTTATGCAAAGAAAGATATTAAAATGCCCATACCTTTTGACCCAGAGATTCCATTTCTCTGTCTATGTCCCAGGCTGTCACTGACAAAAAGAAAAGCTTCCCATATGCCCTGCCTCTGAGCAATAATTTGTTTGTTGCTCTGAAGTTCCAGGTGCTGGTGGCCAGACAGGGAGGACACAACTTTGTAGCCAGGATTCCATGTGAGATGATACAGCTAGCCAGCCAGCCAGCCTAGAGGCCAGCAGGGAAGCCTGGAGAAGGCAGAGTGTTGGAGACTTGAGCCCAAAGAGGGTTTTGGATTTGGGACTTTGTAAAGTGGAGAGGTCTTTTCATCTTGACTTGGGGCACGTGACTCCTACCTGAATCCACCAAACTGTCACCTGGGTTCAAAGGCAGACAGCTCCCAGTTCCTTGTCCAGCTCTCTGTGCAGATCCTGCTCCACACTGAAGTTCACAGTGTCCAGTCCATCTCAAATCCTTCATAGTCTGTTCCTGGGAAGACAAGGCTTAACAAGGCCACAATAATTCACATTAACAAAGCCACAACAACATTTATACAAAATACTAACACCACAGTCATGCTTCCTCAGTCTTTGGTAGCTCCATCTGGCCCTTGGAAGTCCTCAGCAGCTCCAACTGGCCCTCAGAAGTCTGTAGTACCATAAGCTCCATTCTCAAAATCAAAATAATTTTATCCAGCCTCCACGTGGCTTGTTCCAAGAAATTCTGTCTCAGTTCTCAATTCTCATTCCTCTTCTCAGTTCTTCTCAATTCCCAGTTTAGTCTTCAGTCAGGCATCAGCTGCCCTGCCTCCACAATGCTTACCCCAGGAAATTCTCTCTCTGGCAGAAGCTCCAGCCTCTAGATGCTTGCCCCAAGAAAATTCTGACTGTCCAGCTTGTGCTCTTCCTTAAATACAGTATAACTCCCTATTCAGTCCATTCCCGTTATGTCAGCAACAGGGGATCATACCTTCTGTTTCTTTAACAGAGGCTTAATTTGAAACTAGGTGCTAAGTACCTCTAAGCTTAGCAATACAAAGGGATCTTCAAATTTCATTACTATTACAGACTTGGGACTGTGCTCTATAGGAACTGAGCTGAGCTATGAACCTAATTCCCTATGTGGTCTTAGAGACTTGGGTTGTACAAGAAGGGAGGAGGATTAAGCTCCATATGTTGGGGAGTAAGTTTGTATATTTTGTAATTATACTTTTCAAATAAATATTCTTTCATGAAAGCTAATCCAGTGAAATGGAACTGGGGTGCAGTGGATCCCTTCTACAATTAAAAGGAACACCATTACTGGGTGCCAGAGCCATTTGCAGAGAGACTAGATACCTCCCCAACTCCCCCCCATATTTAAGGAAACTGAGAGCCCTGGGGGAGGGGTAGAGATTTAATATCTAACCTTGGAAGTGGAGGCCAAGGTAGTCATTTTACATGTTTCCAGGATCTAGAGTCAAAGAGAGTGGGAGGGGGAAACTATACTCCCTCCTAGTTCAGTCCATGGTTCTGGAGCTATGAGTGAGACAAAGCCTTTGCTGGCTTCTCAGCCAATCAAAGGAGGTTGCATCCACTTATGGGGTAAGGGACACAGTAGCTCTCTCACATGATCTAGGTGTGCCTACAAAAAGCCCCTCAGGGAGCCTCCATATTAAGCAAACTGGGCATACTCCAAAGACCCTTTACTATAAGTAAGACATGAAAGACACATTAGAAGAATAAGGAAAAGCAAAGAGAAAACAAAATGATCACTTTTGCAGATGATAGAATGGTTTATGTAGATAACTCTAAAGAGTCAACCAAAAAGTAATTGAAACAATCAGTTCAGTAAAGTTACAAGTATAAAATAAACCCGTATAAATTATCATCATTCCTATATATCACATACAAAACCCAGAAGTAGGAGCTAGAAAGAGAAGTTCCAATAAAAATAACTACAGAAGCTATAAAATATTTGTGAATGCACCTACCCAGCTGTACATGTGACCCATAGATGATACAGTGGATAGAGCACTGGGTCTGGAGTCAGGAAGACTTGAGTTCAAATCTACCCTCAGACATTTACTGCCTGTGCCGTCCTAAGCAAATCACGTAACCCTAGTGTGCTTCAGTTTTCTCATCTGTAAAATGGCAATAGTAGCACCTACCTCACAGGTATCAGATACAGAGAATATGATGAGATGATATTTGAAAATCTCTTATCATAGTGCCTGGCACATAGTAGGGGCTTAATAAATTCATGTTTCCTTCCCTTCCCCATATGAATTCAACTATAAAACACTCTTCAAAAAATAGACAGCTAATTGGAGAAACATTAATTGCTTATGGAGAGGTCAAATAAAAATGACAACACATTAATTTATCTATTCAGTGTTATACCAAACTACCTATTTTATACAGCTAGAAAAAAAATGATAATGAAATTCATAAAAAGGAACAAAACATCAAGAACCTCAGGGGTAATATTGAAGAAAGAGAAGGAAAGGATCTCAAACTGTACTACAAAGCAGTCATCATTAAAACTACTTGGTGCGGGTTAAAACATAGGTTAATCAGTGGAACAAATTAGGTACAAAACATTCGAAAGGAAACAAAGCAGTACCCTGGTGTTAGATAAACCCAAAGATTCTAGTTATTCAGAGAAAGGCTGACAAAACAGTTGGTGAAAATGGACAGAAACCTGGCAGAAATCGCGTTTAGACCAACACCTCATGTAATATACCAAGATCACCTCCAAATGGAGCTTATGACCAGCTTACAGGACTTGGCTGGAATCATAAGCAAATTAGAGGAGCAAGGAAGAAATAACCTTTCAGGTCCAGGGCTGATGATTAAACAAGTGTCAGACAGTATCACGCTGGATAAAATGGACCACTTTGGTTACATGAAATTAAAACATTTTCCATAAACGAATGTAATGTCAAAGTTAGAGAAAAAAACCCCAGATAAATGGAGAAAAGCTTTGCAAGAAGTTTCCTGATAGAAGTCTTTTACCCAGGTTGTAGGAGGAGTTGATGCAGATTTCTAAGATTAAGAGCCGCTCTCCAATTGTTTTTTTTTTTTTTTGTAGTAAAGTGAACATGTTGATTAGGGAAAGCAGAGTAACAGAAAGCTGAAACAAACATAATTCCCCCCCCATGGTCAAGTTTGCCCCGGGAGGAGCAGGGGAATCAAATGATTCAATTGCTTTCTCATGAAATGTTCCTCCCCTCGTTTCGACAATGACAAGAGATCACAGTCACACTTCTACTGCCCCCGGAGGAGTCCCAGATAAGCCTCTGCTTATCTCTTGCCAAGTTTGAGCATCCAGAGAGGAAAATCACAAAATCATTGACTTTTAAAACTTTCTGTCTCCTGTCCCATGGGGAGGAGAAAATGTCTGTCTCTCCTGACAAAATGACAATGTGGACACTGGTGCTTTGCATAACTCCTGACGATTCTAGGCAGAGCTCCTGGGCAAACAAGACATCAGCATCAGGATTCTCAGCTTCCTATGCCATACTCCTGGAAAAACGAACTCATTTTAAAAAAATAATTGATGTCTTTTTATTCACGTTTAGTTTACAATATTCAGTTCCACAATCTCTTAAGTTTCAAATTTTCTCCCCTCCCCCCAGCAGCATGTAATCAAATATAGGTTCTACAAATACCTTCATGTTGAACATTAGTCATATTGTAAAGGATTATAACCACGGGCTGAACAATGAAAAAGAAGGGATAAAACAAAACAAAACACAAACGAGAGAGAGCAAAGAGTTTGCTTCAATCTGCAGACTCTGCAGCTCTTTCTCTGGATGTGGGTATCCCTTTCCATCCTGAGTTTTTTGAAGTTGTCTTATAACCTTACATTGCTGAGAGGAGCCCAGTCTATCCAAGTTAATTACAGACACATGTGATGGGCTTGTAATTGTGTATAAAGTTCTTCTGCTTCTGCTCTCCTCACTCAGCATCAGTTTATATAAGTCTCTCCAAGTTTTTATGAAATCCGTCTGAAGAGGGATGGTGGTAAGTGTTTCAGGGACCCCAATGACCAGAGTCCCTGGGTGGGCAGTCTGGAATGAATTCTCAGGCTCAAGCATTCTGAGTCAAGTTGGTAAAAGTTTATTGTTATACTTTACAGTGGGCAAGAGTTCTTAGGGAACCTGCCACCTTAAAGGAGTCATAGGTATATTTTTATAGAATAATCCATAGTATAACCTGTTGCAATTATGCTAACTAGATGAGTAAGGGTGGGATTAGGGAGGAGTTAAGGAGTGGTCAATGCTTAAAGGGACATGCACTTTTAACATCAATTGTGCAGGCCCATTGCTCATAATCCACTGGGAAATAGCTCAAGGTGGGGGCTACGTGGAGGTGTGTTTTTAGGCTTGAAACATCACTAAGTCAACTAGCGGTCAGGGCTGACTGAGAAGTGCCCAGTCTGTTATCCATCAATGTCCTGTTTGACAAGCTGGATGTTGGGAGTATACATATGTCCCAAGCTAACAAGGGATCCAGGATGTGTATAATGAGCTAAGGAGCATACACATGACTGAGTCTACAATATATGTGATAGATAGATATCCATACACAGCTGCTTCAACCAGTATGCAGTTGGGTCAAAGTACTAAATTCTACAGATGCAGCTGATCACTGTAACAGGAAGAGAGATAAGTATTTTGTTAGGGCATGCTGCCCTTGAGCTAGGGAGAAACTGCCTGAGGCAGTGTTTTAGGGCTAGAGAGGCTAGAGGCTAGGGAGAAATGTGATTTTGCAAACTGATGTGATTTTACAAACTGGGGTTCAAGCACCCCATCACATCTTCTCCTCATTTCTTATACCATAGTAGTATTCCATTATATTCATATGCCACAACTTGTTTAGCCATTCCCCAGTTGATAGGCATCCCCTGACTTCCAATTGTTTTTTTTTAATTTTTTAATTTTTTTTTTTTTGCTTTCTTGGAGGAGGAAAGGCAGGGCAATTGGGGTTAAGTGACTTGCCCAAGGTCTCATGGTTAGTAAGTATTAAGTGTCTGAGGCTGGATTTGAACTCAGGTCCTCCTGACTCTAGGGCTGGTGTTCTATTCACTGAGCTACCTAGCCACTCTTGACTTCCAATTCTTTGCCACCACAAAAAGAG
>JAQQSU010009821.1:10000-12586 GCA_028627135.1 Pseudochirops cupreus | reverse complement strand
CTTCCAGCAGACTGGATAATAAAGACTCCAAGACAGAGGCCCAAGATGGCGATCTGGATCCAGGCCGCTCAATGTGAGAGCACAGGCATGAAAACAATCGCTAAGTCCCCCTGCTGTCTGCAGGCCGTGGGCGGGAAGCTACATAGCAGAGGTGGGTGCAAGACCTCTGCCTTTTGCTTTTCCACTCTGGAGGCCTTTCACAGGACTGCTTATCTCCCCCTTTCGCAATTCCCACTCACAGCTGCTGCTAATCTGCTCACCTGAGAGGCTCCTCCACTCCTCCCATCCAGTCACCCCCAGGGCACAGCCGCAGCTTCAGGGCAGGCTGATTTCGGTTCGCAGTGCTGATATGGTTCCTCGTAGCCGAGCTGACTTTAGTGGGAAGTATGTTTGCGTGCGTTTTAGAGTTCTGGGATTGGTTTAGAGTCCTGTTTTATGGGTATTTTGGGGGTGGCTATGTGAGAGTTGTGATATGTTGCTGCTGCTATGCCGCCATCTTGGCTCCGCCCCCTCCAAACTAATTCTTTAAGGTGTAATGTGATGGAGTAAGCTGGTAGATGTAAAAAAAATTATCAAATAAGTTGACATAGGACTTTCTGATTTGTTTGGAAGATATTTTATTTCACCCTTAATTATAAATTTGAAATCAAAATTCTTTTATCTCTGATTCATTTCTTTATCCATTCCTTTCTTTCATCTTGTCATATCATGCATTGTGCTGTGAAGAGTGCTTCATAAAGCAATAAAGAATTTTCTACCCTGTACACAGGACCTATTACTTAACTTTACTCATAATACCCTCCCAAATATGGAGAACCATTACTTTCTTTTGTATTTGAATACTGTATTTTAAGAAAGGATTAACAACCATTTTCAGTTTCTTTTGCCTTCTTTTTTTCCTTCTTTCCTTCCTTCCCTTTTTAAGGGGAATACATTTTGGGGTATGGTTCAGTAAATGGAAAGTTTATCATCCCAGGTTTGGAGCTGAGTATACCATTTTCACCTTCCTCCAAGTAGAAGCAGCTGTCTCTTAAAGTGAAGACAGAACTTGGATCTAGGCATGCCTGTTTAGCTTTGTTTTTGCAGATGTCTCCAGGAACAGATTGCTTCCATGGACCATATGTGCACCAGCACCTGACAGTGAAAGCTAATGGATTGGCTTATTTTATTCCTTAGTTTATTAATAATCATTTAAAAATAAATCCTGCTTCACAAGTTTGCTTCAAGTCTAATTCGTCTTGCAGGACTTTTTCTTTTTCTTTCTTCTACAGAAAACTTTCAGTAACTTTTACTCTAAACACTGGACTTGGCAATATTTTACAAGAAGGTTTAAGAATCCAGAATGATAGGACTTAGGTTAAAATCTGAACTCTCCTATTTACTATCTGTGTTGCCTTGATCAAATTCCTTAAACTCTCTGGACCTGGGATCACAATAACATTGATACAGATACCTCCAGGAGGTACCTCAGAAGGTATCTCAGAAGCCATATAGTATAATCTGCTTGTATAATAAATAAGGACCTACATGTGCAAACAAACATTTGTAGCAGCTCTTTTTCTGGTGGCAAAGATTTGGAAATTGAGGATTCTTATCAGTTGAGGAATGGCTAGACAAGTTGTGGTATATGAATGTAATGAAATACTATTGTGCTAGAAGAAATGAAGAGCAGGCAGACTTCAGAAAAAACCTGGAAAGACTTGAATGAACTGATGCTAAGTGAAGTGAGCAGAACCAGGAGAACATTGTACACAGTAGCAGTTGCAATGTATGATAGACTTGTCTCTTCTTGGCAATGCAAAGATCCAAGACGACTCCAAAGAACTCATTGATGGAAAATGCTGTCCACATCCAGAAAAAGAGCTATGGCATCTGAATTCAGATTGAAGCATATTATTTGTTCTCTCTCTCTCTTTGGTTTGTTTATTTCTCCAGTGGCTTTCCCCAGTGGTTCTAATTCTTCTTTACAACATGACTAATGTGAAAATAGTTTCAATGTGAATGTATATGTAGAGCCTATATCAAATTACATGCCATCTTGGAGTGGGGGAGGGGAAAGATGGGGTGAAAATTTGGAACTCAAAATCTTTTGGAAGTGAATATTGAAAACCAAAATTAAATTTATTAATTATCAAATAAGGATACTGAGATTGATAGATTATGACTTGTCTAATTTCATGTAAGTAGTAAATAGAAGTAATTAGAAAAATTTTGGATTTGTCCCAGACCTTCTGATTCTAAATTCATTATTCTTTCTACTAAGCCAAGGTATCTTATTCCCCTCATGTATAAAATGAAATTAGACTGTGTTCTGTCAGATTACCAATTCTCAGATTCTATGATTCTAGAGCATGACCTTGATTTATGTACTTTTTGTGCTCCAGAACCAGACAACTTTGTATGAAACAGTTTCTCAAAATTTTGTGCAGCTGAATTTAATTTTAATACTGCATAACCATGTCCAATTTTCATTCACATCCAACTTATTCTGAATGTGTGCCAGTTCAAGCCAACAAGGTTTGGCTGAATATTCCCTTTGCATAATGGATGATCAAAGGGTTTGGTAAGTGAATAAATCGTATGTGT
>JAQQSU010009821.1:0-5000 GCA_028627135.1 Pseudochirops cupreus | reverse complement strand
GGGGTTTTTGCAGCTGCTGGAGCTATTTGGAGGCCACTGCAGCCTCCACCAGCTTTGGCTCACTGAAAATGCATGTCAGGACCACCACCCAAGATCTCAATACTGATCCAGGCTGGTTAAACAGAGACACAGCCCTTGAATGGTCACTTAGCCCCTCTGCAATCTGCAGGCTGCAAGCTCTAAAGCAACCACATGGAGGCAGCTGCGCTGCTTCTGCTGCTTCCTTGCCCTTGGGGAGTTCAGCCAGACCCTCTCCCCTGAATTTAGCTGAGTTGCACTAACCTTTCACTTAGTTCTTATTTCATATGGCTTGATAATTTTGGAAATCACCACAGCTGCTGCTGATCTGCTCCCCTGAAGGCTGCAGCTGCAACTTATCCTGGCCACCCCCAGTACAACCCTGGTTTCATGCCTGGCTGGTTTTCGGTTACCAGTGCTCTGTTATGAGCCCTTCCTGTCCTGCTTGCTGAGCTCCCTTCAGTGGGAGATGTGGTTTTCTGTACTTTTGTGAGTTTCAGAGCCCTAAAATTTGTTTAGAGTCATATTTTATGGGTATTTGAGGTGGCTATGTGGGAACTGTGGAGCTTTCCTGCTTCTACAATACCATCTTGGCTTGGTCCCCCCAAGAAATTGATAATTTGTTGTCATAGTAATGGAATTTGAAGATCCCCTTGTATTTGCAAGTAAACAGGTATGTAGCACTTAGTTTAAAGTTAATTCTATCAAGCCTCTGTTAAGGAACAAAAGGTATGAACCCCTGTTGCTGACATAACAAGAAGGGGTGGAGCAGGGCAGAGCTAATACTTTATATAAGGAAAAGCACAAGCTGGAGAGTCAGAACTTCTTTAAGCAAGCCATATGGAGGCTGAAGAGGAGAGGCCCAGGCTGGAGAAAGTGGTTTTGATTTTGAGAACAGAGCTGATGGTGGTGGAGCTTCATCTAAGAGCCAACCAAAACTTCTGATGAGAGCTTCTGAGAACCAGCTGGAGCTGCTGAAGACTTCCAAGGGCCAGCCAGAGCTAACAGAGGAAGCATGACTGTGCTGTCAGTACTTTGTCTATTTCGGATCTGTTAATTTCAAAGGCAGAAAGTGAATTGATAATGGTGCTGGCAATATGGATGAATGTTATTTGGACTTTGTTAAGCCTTGTCTTCCCAGGACCAGAAACTGTGAAGGACTTGAGGTGGATTCGGCACTGTGAGCTTCAATATGGAACAGGACCTGCATAGAGAGCTGGACAAGTAACTGGGAGCTGTCTGCCTTTGAACTCAGGTGGCAATTGGTTAGTTTTGGGCAGGAGCTGGGGCCATGGAAGAGGAACCATAGAAGCTGAGAGTCTACCTTGAGTAAAGAAGAAAAGACCTCTCCTTGGGTATTTAATGCTGATTGATGAGACTGTAACTTGTTTGTTACCTGAGGTGGATGGTCTTTGTACTTTGTAAACAGATTAAATGAATGTATTTTTTTTTAAGAAGGAAGACTTTCTGATTGAAGAGATTAACAGGGTACGACCTTCCAGTGTACTTTGTGATTGACTCAGTGAATGCACCTTGTTTAAAAAAGAACTTTAACCTCTGTGTTTTGTGATTTAGTTAAGGATTTACTAAATGAAGGGCTTACTAAATGAATGTTATCTTTTGCTTATAATTATGGGACCACTTTGGTGAATACTATGTGGCCATTTTAGTGTTAAATTGTTGAGTTGTGACATGGTGGATGCTGTATTTTGATTTTCTGTGAATGTTTTGCTCTGATTTGTTACTGAATAAATAAAGAGTTCACTATACTGTGTATTCAGAACCTTGAAAAGCTATTCACAGTCACAGTCTTTTGGAAAGCTGCTTGTGCTTGGCTTTACATTTGTTAACTTCTTTATTTTGTTGCAGACTCATGATACAGATAAAATTTCATTTATGTTCTCTGAATAAGCATTCCTCCATTCGCATTGTAGAAGACCATCTTTCTGAAGCATATATAAGTATAGTACAAACATTGATATCTCATACCAAGTCATTCAGGTAGTTATCAGGTTATCAAGCATTTATTAAGTGTTTACTATGTGGTAGACATTACACAGAGTGTTGGGGATACAAAGAAAGGCAAACAAAATGGTTGCTGTTCTCAAGTACTTAGTGTTCTAAAGGGGAAGAAAACCAGTGGTGCACTGATAAGTATATAACAACCAATTTTTTGAAGAAAAAATAACACATGTTAAACTTTAGAATATTACTAACATTTTCATTACCACTTTCTTATGTGCAGAAATCATTATTAAAATCAACAACAATAACAAAAATTCAAACCCTGACTTTTAGAGAATGGTAAATGCTTACATTGAAAATTTAATATTAGGCTCTCAAGTTGGTTTAAGGTGGCTTTTGAATATATTAAAGACAGTTATTTCATCCTGGAAGTAACAGGTAATAACTAGAGTTTATAAAGTAGTTTAAGGGGCATGGTCAGATATGCATTTTAAGACAATTGCTTCATCAGCTGAACAGAGGATAAATTTGAGTTGGAAGAGACATGAAATAAAAAGAGACTAATTAGAAGACTATTGCTTACTCCAAGCAATAGGTGATAAGTTCCTGTTGAAAAGTCTATACATATGGAAAGAAGTAAACATATGTGATAGATATTGCAAAGGTAGAAATGACAAGGTTTGACAAAAAAAAATATTTTGCAGGCATCACCCCTGGAAGTTCTTCAGGAAAAAACAAAACAATGACTAAGAACAAATTTTTGTTTCTTTGCTTTTAGCCATAGGATATCATTAAACCATATACCATGGCCTATTATCTGTTCTATGTTGGTAGAACTGCAGCATTTTTTTAATGAATTAAATTATACATCTTTGAAATATTCAAGTACACAAAGAGAATTTGGGATGATAGATACAAAACTTGAGACAATTGTAGAAGCTTCTGGGTTTCTCAGTGTCCTATACTTCTTCCAATATCTATGTTTTCTCTGACAGGTTAATGAAAGTAGAGCTTATTTCCTTACTATGAGAAAGCTCTAGTCCTCAGTCTTTGGTTATCCTTGTTTGACACATCTTTTACTTTTTGGCAAAACTATTATTTAATATAGCCTTGTTCACCTGGCCTACAACCATTTTCCTGATTCACTAGGACAAATGTATGGTGATCATTCCAGCCATTGACGCATTTTCTCTGATTTCCTTGGCGCTGTTTTGTTCTTTCTCTTCACTTCTGTTCCCTGGGGTATTGTTATTGCTCTCACAACATTATTATCAAAAGATCAGAGTGCTAGAGAAGTTGTCTAGCCCAAACTGATCATATTGCAGATTAAAAAAATTGAAACAAGAAGTGGTTGAATATCTGGCAAAGCTCCTTTATGAAGGGAATAGAAAAACCAGGATCTAAACACATGACTTCTGGTTCTAATTGAAGTCTTCTTTCTGGCACAATTTCTATCACATAGTGAGCAGGCATGTACCTAATTCTAGTGTCTCAATTAAGAAATTATCCCAAGCTTATAACTTGAGCATAGCATTTGATACTGACCGGTAATTTATGGTATAGCATTTATTTATGCTGTGGCATGCTGTAGCACAGAGCTAGCATGCATTATCTCATTTGAGACAGTCATCATTCCAGTAGGGTAGATGGTACAAATGTGTATGCCTATGCATAGAAGGCTTCCAAGTGTGTTATCACACTGAGCAATCTACAGGAGTACATTAATATTTGTTCTGCTCTTCCCTTTATTCTTCAACTCAAGCATCCAGATCCACTGAGTAGGATAACAGTATGTCCATGAACTTCCATACACTCTCTCCTTAGGGCTTTCAGCTTGTGGGATATTGGAAGACATCATTCCTTCTCCTTGAAACAATACAGCAGAGGGGAGATACTTGTGTAACTAACTGTGATCAACTTACTTGGGTATTGTTCTAGACTAGAGGATTCTATCAACCTATTGGACTTGAATTTTATATTTAAGGCTTAGAGCAGTGATTCTCAAACTTTTTGGTCTCAATACCTCTTTGAACCCTCAAAATTATTAATTATCCCCCTATTCAAAGAGCTTTCATGTGGATTATATCATTCAATATTTTTCATACTAGAAATTAAAACATTTTGGAACTATGATGAAAATTGTTTTGATATTGAGAACCCTCTGAAAGAGTCTCAAGGAATGGTTAGGCTCCTACTAAAGAGAAGGGGTGGGAAGAGGTCCCTTTCAGTTGGCTCCAGGCAGCATTGGGGAAGGAGTAGAACCCACCTTCCTCTTCTGTGGCCCTAGTTTCCACCCTCATCATCCCTTCCTCGCTCGCTCCCTCACACCTTTCTGGAACTATGGCCTCTTAGGTGGCTGTCTCAGTTGAGGTGATCAAGGTGTTCACAGGAAGGTTCACAAGTCCTCCATACCCAAGGAAATGAAGAAATGCAAGAAGGCCATGTTCTGCCTGAGCAAGGATAAGAACATTGTGAGGGAGGAGGACAAGGAGATGGATCCCCATGGGAGATATGGGGTAGATTGTGGATGACTCCCTATACCACCTTTGTCAAAATGCTGCCAGACAAGGACTGCCACTATGCCCTCTATGATGTTACCTATGAGGACCTGATGATCATTTTCTGGGCCTCCAATTGTGTCCCTCTCAAGAGCAAAATCATCTATTTGAGCTCCGAGGACATCATCAAGAAGAAGCTGACAGGAATCAAACACCAATTACTAGTCAATTGTTATGAAGAAGTGAAGAACAATTGCACCCTGGCTGAGAAACTGAGGAACAATGCTGTGATTTCCCTGGAGGGGAAGCCCTTGTGAGTCTCTGTTATGGGAATCTGAAGATCTTCCCTGCCCCTAGGCCCTTTGCTAAAGTGTCTACGTGACTGAGGACCCTTGGATATTTGAAAGTATACTCTGTTCCCTAATAGGCTGAATGGGGTCACGTGGAGCCTGTGGCGCCAGGCTTGTTTTCCAGGAATGCCCGTGCCTTGTAGCTTTGTGATTGGGCAGTGGGTCTAGA
>JAQQSU010009820.1:0-12586 GCA_028627135.1 Pseudochirops cupreus | reverse complement strand
ATTTCCTTAATGTTCAAGTTAAAAAAAAATAACTGTATTAATATAAATAATTTGAACCTGTGATAACAGAAATGAACCATTAAGAACAGATAATTAGAACACAAGAAAAAATCAAGAGATGAATGAACTCTTGATAGAAGAGACAAACTATAAGATAGTTATCCTTTCTATGCACCTAAATATCACTATTATCAGGAAACTGACAACAAAGATTTTAGTTTTTTAAAAGTTCTATTCATTTGTCAAGGAAGATACCATCTCCACAGTCTCTGTTTTTATTTCCATTTTCTTCCATGTACTGAATTCCAACTCACTTCTCTTCCTTCTAGTTTAGACAATATAAACATCTCTATTAATGAAAATAATTTTTGTAGGAAGAGTAAGCTCATAGGAAATGAATTTAATCTCCTCAAAACTTACAAATTCAAATTTCTAGTAAAATAAACTCAAAGGAAAAAAATTCTCAGTTTCACAAAATAAATTTTGAAACAACTATCTAAAATGTCAGTCAAATATGAAATGAAAATATTCTTGTGTTTTGAATTGTTGGTATTCTCATAATCAATTATTGATACTACATTATTCTTCACAAATTTCTGCATTGTGTAACTATATTTAATAATAATATATATACACATACATATTTAAACATTTGATTTTAAAACTTTAAATTCTAGATTCTTTCCCTTCCTCCCTCATCACTCACGCTCTACTGGAAAGACAAGCAATTCAATACAGGCCTTATATGTATAGTTACACAAAACATCTCCACAATGGACACATTGTGAAAGACTGACTATATTGCCCTCCATCCTATCCCGCTCCCGGACTTGTTCTATTCTCTACTTTGTCCCTGTCACTTTACAAAAGTGTGTGAAGCTAACAAAATTCTAAATAAAGAGTTGTTTAATGCAGAAAGTTAATAATTTAAGAACATTATGAGATAAGAACACTAATATCTCAAAGGAATTCCACATTACAAATAATTGTTATTAGCTATTATCATAATTCTGTTGGCTTTTAAAAATTGTTTCTTTTTTTAGGAGTCAGTGATGAATATTTTAGTACCCAGCAATTACTTTTACATAGCAGGTACTCAATAAATTCTTGAAAACTAGACCATTATTGCTATGTTCTGAAACACTTTATAAATATCATGTAATTATAAAAATAAAATTTCATAGGAGAATGATCAGAAAGTCTATAGCATATGAATGTAAAGTAAAATTATTATGTAGTTTAAAAAAAGTAAATCATGGGAATTAAGGGAAACCTTGGAAGATGCATGTGAACAGATTGAACAGAATGAAAAAGCAGAATCAAGAGAACAAGATACACACAAGTAACTACTATAATATGAAATAAACAAAAAATAAAACAAGTGAAGATTATGAAACATATTTCTCTCCTCCCTGTAATAGAATCAGGACTTACTAGGACAAAATTTTTAAACTATCAGACATGGTCACTAAATCTGGTGTTTTTTTCTTAACTGTTTTTCTTTGTTACAAAGAAAGGCTCAAATGAGAGGTGGGGGAAGGAAAGTATTTCCAGTAATATATGTGAGCTGAAAAATAAGAGGCATAAGGAACAAGGTAACTCAGTCCTTATGTCCTGGTTTGTTTTGTTTTTTAACTCCTTTAACTGTATATTAACTGTGTAAAAACCAAGGTTCTGGGTCCTCATGCAGACCAAGAGCCTTGGACCCAATTTGCTTCTGCATCCTCATGCATTACTAAATAAATTGTTGTCTAGGGGAGGGGAGCAAGCTTATTTTGAAAATAAGAGAACAAAAAATTCCATAAAAGCAAAGTTTAGTGTTAGTACCAGAATCTAAACAGAACCACTACCTACAAAATATTTTTAACTAAAAAAAGTTTTAGAAATTGAAAATACAACTCCAGCCCCAATAGACCAAACTATATAATTTACTTTCTTTGAGACATGTGTCCCCCCAAAATTTGGAACTCTGCTTCATTTAAATATATGTGAATGATATTTTCATCCCACTCTCATAGACCTGTGACTTCCTTCTAGTGTTAATGTCGATGATTGTTACTGTATACTCTGTGTGTGTGTGTGTGTGTGTAATGCCCATGGAACCACAGAGTTATACTTGGATATTATCACATGCTAGTAATTTCAGGAAAGGGTCAAATGAGTTTTTGGCTTTGTAGTTGTTTGGGCGTAGGAGGTATTTCTATTTGAGAAAACATTTTAATGTAGTCCAAATGGCCAGGAACTAAAACTTTTTTAAAATGATACTTTTTTCATTGCTCTTTCTTCCAAACCAATTAAATAATTGCCTATAATTGGTTTATACATGTTTGAAGGAAAATCCCTTGAATGGACAATCCTATTTCAAACCTGTGGCAGGACATGGACATGATTTGCATAGAGTGGTCAGCATGGATGAGCTATAATATGCATCAATGGAAGAAATAACCGTATCAACAAAAAAGAAATAAAGACATCAGTAAGATCACAGATCTGTCTGAATATTAGGTTGTTTGAAGACAACTCCTCTCACTGTCAGTTATGCTGGGATTCTAATCTATTTGTAACATATTTGCATGTAGATGAGTAATAAAAACAAAAAATCTCAAAAAATCTTTGATTATGTATGCCTTGTGCAATTTATGGCATTAAACTTAGGTGCTGTTCTTTACAAGTTCAGAATTTGCAAACCAGATTTTTAAAAAGTGATTCAAAATCAACTGGATGGATTACTGGACACAGAGTGTTGTATCAGGTGCAGAAAAAAAAATGATCTATGCCCAGAGACTTGCTCTTTAGGGAGAAATTAACATTTTATATCAACCAAAATCAATGGCCCTTTCAGCAGCCTGCATCCATTCAGTGCCCTGTACCTAGGGATAGGTCAATGGTCACCTCAACAAGAAATATGGCAACACGTCCCTCCTTAGTCCCTTCATGTGTATACTTTTACCAGACCGCATGAGAAGACAACAGAGGTGAGTTGTCAGTGCCTAGGCCTCTTAAAAACTTCCATGTCCTAGCTGTTGTAGTCTATCTTACTCAGGCATGTGGTAGATGAAGGCTGTATGAGAGAGAACCCAAAACATAATCACACTAAAAATAGGAAATTACTGTTCAGAAAAGGAGTAATCTTTTCTTTTGTATTTTTCTGATTAAGTGTATGGCAGTGCTTCTCAAACTAAATTAGTTAGCGGGGCCACTTCTTTTCTAGGCAATACTTTAACCACAAGCTCAAATTAGATATAGGGAGAGGAAAGACACTAAGTATTTATAGAATATCTATTATACTCCAGTTACTGCTGACAGTGAAGATCTCATTTGAGTCTCACAATAGTCTTGCAAGGTAGGTGCTATTACTATCCCCATTCTACAGTTCAGGAAATGGAGGCAAACAGAAGTTTCCATTTTGTTCTGTTTTGTTTTGTTTTGCTCTGGGTCACACAGCTAGGAAGGGTGTGAGGCCAGTTTGAATTCAGGTCTTCCTGACACTGGTTCCCAGCACTCTAGCCACTGTACCACTAGCTGCCTCTGAAAATAGTGTCCCAAGGAAACTCATATTCCACAAATATTCACCACATTTTCTTGTATTTGGCCTGGGACAGATTCAGTGGGAAAACACTATGATTTTTTTATTTACATAATTATTGGAACTGGAATTAGCAACTTAATCTAGTATTCTTATTAATTTCCAACAGAAAACTATGTGACATCTGGGCATTTACATGTACTGAGAAGTTTCTTAGAAATTTTTTTTGTTGTTTGTGTCACAGAAAACTCCTTCCATGAATTCAGACCAATAGACTTCTTATGGGCTAAGAATGTGAAATTGTACCACAGATCAGTGAAATCTGACTATAGTATTTCCATTTTATCTTTCCTACATACAAGAAAAGGCTTGAAGGTCTCTAATAAAACTTACTTGTGTTTGCCCACTGTTATAGCTATACTGATGTGCTTGAATGTCTGAATGTACATATATACATTCATTAATGTTGGATGCATCTGTGCATATTAAGAATTCTTTAATTTATAGAATGTCTTGTCAATGAATGAAAATTCATTTTCATGTTTTATATTAGTTATCTTATACTTAAAACTTGTGTGTTGATACCATCCTTGTTGAATTAAGATCATAGAATTTAAGAGCTACTAGGGACCTTGAAGTCTCTTCATTTTTTGGATTAGGGTTTTAGACAGGAAATTTATAATAGTGTTTGTGCTAAATCCCTACTTTTTAAATACAGAATAAAGATTTGAATACAAATAACTCTAGTTTGCTAAAGTGAGGAAACAATATAAAAATGAAATTGCTACGATGTTTTTCCACATATATCTCTGTATCTGCCTATTATTTCCACTTTAGTATGTAAACCTACACTGAAATGTATTCCTATTACCTATATTTTTTTCCTCTAGATATAACATTCAGATAGACAAAGTCCTCCTAGAATGTTGAAGAAATTTTCTGAAATTAACACTTTCTTGTGATTAGCAGACTTTCTCACCAAATATACATAAACCATCATAGACCAAGATTCATGTTGGTATGAAGTGTCCACACACTCTTCTATACATTTCCTCTTTTAATCCAACACAGATGAGGGAGCAGGGTGAACACAGCAATTGGGACGTCTAAAGTTCTGCATCATGGCCTGGAACACATTGTGTTGCCTCCCCTTAAGCTTTTTACTTGAAGATGTATCAGAAGAAATGGATTTCCGGTTCTGATTGCTTTGAACCTTAATCAGTTTCTCATGTTCCCTGATTTGTCTCTGTAAGTGGTTCTGAATAGCGATGCCAAGTGACTCTGGGTCTAGGGAAGCACCATACACTTCCCATGTCATGCCTTGCTCATCCCATATGACATCCCTGACTTGCTTGGACTGTTTGAATTGGAGCTTGGCATCAGATCCAAGCTGCTTTTTCTTTTCTCCAGGAGTAAATCCAACCTGAGCAGCAGCTGCTGTCACATTTAGTTCCTTTAAGAACTCACTGACACGGCTGGCACGGCGTGGACTTGCTTTGACTGACCGAGAGGGTGTACGTTTACCAGAATTTGGACTGGATTCCCCCATTGACTCTCCTGGTAGTTCCAGGCTTGTAACTACCTTTGCCTGCTTACTTTCTTCAGAAGCTTTATCCTGGTTCTTTCTGCCTGTGGTTGGAGTTAGCACAGTTAGCCCTTCTGCATTCGGACAAAGCAATTCTGATTTTGTCTCTGCTTTTGGTTTTATGTCTACCTTTGGATCAACAGACTCACATTCTTTTATTACCTGAGTAGGCAAAGGTTTCTCAGTTACACTATTTTTGTCAGTGACATTCAATTTATCCAATTTATTCAGTTCATTGTCAGGGATGAGTGGTTTACAAGACAGATTACTGGGAACATTTTCAGCTTGGTAGGCATTAATGGTTTTCATTGACAACTCAGATGATTTCGTTTCAGCTTTCCCTAAGCCATGGCCTACATCTGCTTGATTGGATGCATGGGTTGAAATCTGATCAACTGGTTTTGTATTGGGTGGGATTAAAGTAGTAGGTGCTGGCTGTGTAATGATCTGACTTTTTTCTTCAGTGACCATTACTACTGCCAGCTGTCCCTCCTTGCATGTAATTTTGGTGTCACTTGATGCCTGTAGCCTAGACAGTCTGTTGTCTGATGCCATTTGATAGATTGCTGAATCTGTTGACTTATTTTCCACTTGAAAAGTTGGTGTTTTTGAAGAATCACCAGTAGCTGCCTGGATGTGCACTTCTGTCTTGTTACCAGAATGACAAGGTGCTTTTTTTGAACCTACCAACTTGTCAGAGAGCTCTGATGGATTGTTCACATCACTGTTGCTCTGGTAAATAACACATAATTGCTCTTGTTGCTCCAGAGTCTCAGGAAGAGGAATTTTCCTTAAGAATGTAGCAAGGATACTTGGGCTGGTAGAGACAGATCTACTCTCCATACTGGTTACAGTCTGAACCTCAGCATCTTGCCAAGTTCTGTTTGCCTGCTCCTCTGCCAAAAATCCACTCCCATCTAGGTTTGTCATTGTGCCTGTTTCTTTGAATCTGGAGGACAGATGTCCTGCTTTCAGAGTCTTTTCTTGCTCTGTAAGGCATACTGAATGTTTGCTAGTGAGGCTAGACTGCTGAGATGCCCTGGAGGATTGATCTGCTATAGTCGAAGAAACATCTGTTAAGGTCTTTGGCTCATCACAAGGTGTGGGATGGCTAGCATCCTGGTTGAGTGGTACTTTAACCACTGAGTGTGTAAGGGTCAAGTCTACTACTGGACCTGGGATTTGTGCTACATGTTGACTGCTACCTTGATGCTGAGAGCTATCAGAAGGGCTATTGTGTGTGGGAGGTAATTTTTCATCCTCACTGGGGATCCCAGAAGACATGACTGTCTGGGTGAGATCATGCTCAGAGTCCTTCATTATAGTCTCTGCTGGTCCAGGGCAGCTGAGGTCTAATAAGCCAGCTCTAACAGATTCTGAAGGAAAGCATGGAAGACTATTGGCATTGGTATAGGCAATGATTGATGTCTGCTGTGAAATAGAGGGCTGCTGGCCTTGAAGCTCTTCTTTCTCTTCTGAAGCTACAGTCAGGGAAACTTTGGTTAACCTCAGTGGGTCAGGCACAGTTCCCATGGAAGAGCTCTTTAAGACAATCTCCAGGAACTTCCTCTGACAGTGTCCCTGCTGAGTGACAGCTGATCTTCACAGTGAAGGCAATGAGACAGAATTCCTCCACAAACAAATCTTTGAAAAAAGGAAAACATATGTCAATAATAACATATTATATGAATAACTAAACACACCTAAGTCTCTTAAATAAGGATTTGTTTTCTTCTATTTCAATTTTCTTCAAATATGCTAAATTCTAAACTTTTTCTTCTTTTGGCTTTCCCAAGAAGCCTTGAGAAAAATAATAAAAAGAACAGAACTCTTACACAAAATTTATTTTATGTTTAGTTAGATATTAGAGAAACAACTTCCAAAAGAATTGTTTTCCCACCAAGACATAATTCACATATAGAAGAAAGTATATATCTGAAATGAGGTACTGTAGAATTTCTTTTTCATTTAAAGTGTAAATAAGTATTCATACAAAGTAAAATATTTAATTTCTTGGAGAAGGAACAGCTAAAATATTATGATTCTAAAGGAAGAATGTATATAAAAATGGAAGCTACTGCAGGTTAATAAAGCATACTTGATGAAATCAATTGAATGGCAATATGATATAGACCAATTAATACAAAAAAATTGCCAGCAAGTTTCACTTTGCTCCAGAATTAAAGAAAATGTTAATCTTCATAACAGGAATTAAACAACCCAATATTATTTCTCATTAATAAAAAGGCATAATGTTATAGTGGATATTCAGCCAATCTCCAAGCAAGGCTGACCTGTAGCCATTTATCGAAAGTTTGAGCCACTTATCTTCTTATCTATGTTATCTATGTTTGATGTTCTTCTTTAGAGCAAAGTTTTGAATTTATAAAAGCAGGCTATAAAACATATAACTTTTTATTATTTTAAATTAAATAAATTTAGTTATTCTCTATTAGAATAGTCTAAATGTGCTCCTATATCCAGCCCCTATAACCTCCCAGAAAGTTAAACCATGTAATATTATCTAAAAGAAAAAAAGAGGAAGAAGAGAAAAAAAACAGCAGATAATACATTGAAAAAAGCCTGACAATATGTACAATATTATTCATATGAACTTCCACTTCAGCAAATCAGTGGGTGGATGTATTTTCTCATATCTCTTAGTTGGGGCCGACCTTATTCTTTTTAATTTTGCAACATTCTTTTTCAGTTGTTTTGTGGTAGTTGTTCTTACCATTACATGCCATTCTATAGATTGTTTTCTTGGCCCTTTCACTTTGTGTCAACTCTTGTTAAGTCTTCTTATACATCTCTACTCATCGTGTTTGGCATTTTTTACAATACAAAAATATTCCATTATATTCATATATCACAATTTATCTAGCCATTCTACAATCAATAGACATAAACTTTGTTTCTACTTCTTTGCCAACTACCACTACCACAAAGAACATTGGCATAAATATTTTGGTGTACACAAGGACTTTCTTTTTTTATTGATGACTTTCTTGTACTACATGAATAATATTGGAATCTCTGGGTCAAGTGGTAGGATATTTTAGTCAATTTGTCAGCATAATTCCAAAACAGTTGTATTAATTCAAAGGTTTACCAGTAATACATTAGAGGGCTTTTCTTTCCACTACCCCTGCAAATTGATTATTCCCATCTTTTGTCAAAGTTGCAATTCGAGGTGAAACTTCAAGGGTATTTTGATTTGGATGTCTCTAACTCTTAGTGATTTGAGGTCTTTTTCATGTAGTAGTAAATGGTTTGTAATTAATTTTTGAAAGCTATTTGTTCATATTCTTTGCCCAATTAATTATCTGCTAGGAAACAGCTTTTGACTTTATATATTTCAGTTTGTATTCTATAAATCTTGGATTCCAAACTCTTATCTGAAAAATATTATGCAACATTTCCCCCATTTGACTCTTTTTATTCTTATCCTAGATGCATGAAGTTTGTTTGTGTAGAAGCTTTTCAATTTCACTTAACTAACATAATTTATTTAGCCTTTTATAATTGGTTAGGTAAAGAGTCCATTTTCTGCCCATAGTTATGAAAAGCATGTAATCTACTTCTCTTCTAAGTTTTTAATGATATGGTTAATATTATTATTCAATTTTTTAATTCAATATTTTGAACATTATTATTTTTTAATTCAATTTATTCAATATTTTATTGGAAATCCTAGCAATAGCAATAAGAGAAGAAAAAGAATTAGAAGGAATTAGAATTGAGAATGAGGAGAGAAAATGATCTCTTCTTGCAGACAATATGATGATATACTTGGAAAATTCCAAAGACTCAACTAAAAAGTTAGTTGAAATAATCAATAATTTTAATAAAGTAGTAGGATATAAAGTAAATTCACACAAATCATCAGTATCCCTATATATCACAAACAAAACCCTTCAAGAAGTGACAGCAAAAGATATCCTATTTAAAATAACCATAGACATTATGAAATAACCTGGAGTATACTTGCCAAAACAAACCCAGGAATTATATAAACGAAATTTTAAACACAACTTTTTATACAAATAAAATTGGATTTAAATAATTGGAGAAATATTGTTTATATCCTTCCTATCTATGGGTAGACAGGACCATATGATAAAAAATGACAATTTTACCTAAACTAATTTATATATTCAATGCCATTCCAGTTAAATTACCAAAAAATATTTTACCAAATTAGAAAAAAAAAATTCACTTTGAAAAACAAAATGTCAAGAATATTAAAAGAACTAATGAAAGAAATGTAAAGGAATGAGGTTTAGCTGTACCAGATCTTAAATTTTAAAGCAGTTCTTATTAAATCTATCTGGTACTGGTTAAGAAACAGAAAGACAGATCAACAGAACAAAGCAGACACAATTTACAGCATCAAATAAATGGAATAATCTTTTATTTGATGAGACTTCAGATTTTGGATGAGAATTTTTTATTTGGTAAAAAAAAATTGTTGGGAAAACTGGAAAGCAATTGGTGTTATGGGAATCTGAAGATCTTCCCTGCCCCTTGGCCCTTTGATAGGCTTAAGTGGCTCTGAGAACCTTCCCAGATTTGAAAGTATACTCTGCCCCCTAATAGGCTCAATGTGGTCACATAGAGCCTGTGGCGGGAGGCTTGTTCTTCAGGAATGCCAACACCTTGTAGCTTTGTGATTGGGCAGTGGGTCAAGAGGGCTGTGACACTCTCTGATCCAGGAGAAGGCTACATATACTCCCTGATGTGAGGTTTTGGTTTGGGGCTCACTTTGAGAAGAGTTGTGTGATTTGGCCAGATGAGACTCTGGGAAGTTGTTGAGCCCCCTGGCTTTGAAAAAACGCAGATGTTGATGCTTCCCTCTCTGGTAACTGAATAGGTAACTGATGTAATGGTCAGACGATTGGAAGCTCGTCTGCTGATCTGTTTGTCTGCTTGTAACTTCTGCTTGTTAACTTGTGTTTATATTCCGTTTGCATTCTCTGAAGTTCAGGGTGTTGACTTTCCCCCCTGAACTAGGTAAATGATATTTGTTTGATTGATTAAAGTAATATTGTTAATCCATTTTGAGTTGCCTTCCTTTAGAAAAGCAGATCTAAGAACCTGTGCTAGCAGCCAACCTGGGTATGCTAGGCTGCTTGCTGATACAATTGGGAAGAAATTGGGCATAGACTTATGTTTTACATCATTTACAAAGGAAAGGTAAAAATGGATATATGACCTAGATATACAGAGATATATTACAAGAAAATGAGAAGAACATGGAACATACTACTTATTAAGCTTATAGATAGGTGAACAATTTATGAATAAGCAAGAGATAGAGAAAAATTAGCTGTAAAATGAATAATTTCAATTACATTAAATTAAAAAAGTTTTTATACAAATAAAATAAATGTAGCCAAGATCAGAAGGAAATCAGAAAATTGGGGGAAAATTTTATAGTTTCTCAGATAAAAGTCTTGTATCTCAAATATATAGAGAACTTTGTCAAATCTGTAAGAATATGAGTCATTACCCAATTGATGAATGGTCACAGGACATGAACAGGCAGTTTTCCAGGGAAGAAATCAAAACAATTTATTGTCACATGAACAGATGCTGTAAATCATTATTGATTAGAAAACTGAAAAGTAAAACAACTTGAGATATAATTTTTACACCTATGAGACTGGCTAAAATGATTGAAGGGGGAAGCAACAGATGTTAGAGGGGATGTTGAAAAATTGGGACACTAATTCATTATTGGTGGAATTGTGAACTGATCCAACCATATTGGAGAGCAATCTGGAATTATACCCAAAGAGTAATTAAACTGTCCTTTGACTACCAGATCTATTTCCAAAGATCATTAGGGACAAAGGAAAAGAACCTATATGTTCTGAAATGTTTATAGCAGTTCTCTTTGTAGTGGCAAAGAACTGGAAATTGTAGGGATGCCCATCATTGGGAAATGAGTGGATAAGTTGTATTATATGATTGTGACAGAATACTACTGTGCTTTAAGAAATGATGAGCTCAATGATCTTAGAAAAACATGGAAACACTTGCATGGAATAATGAAGAGTAAAATGAGCAGAACCAAGAGAAAATTGTGTACAGTAATAGCAATATTGTTTTAGAAAGATTTTGAGTGAATAGGTCATTTTGACTAGTATAAATATCCAAATTAACTATTATGGTCATGGGAAGAAATATGCCATCTGCATGCACAGAAAGAATGGATAAATAGAAGTACGTATAGAATAATTAGAATCTAGAATATCTTTCTTTTCCTATTGAATTATATTGGTAAAGTAAAGAAATGCTGACAATTTACATGGGTTTATTTTATATCCTAAAATTTTGTTGTAGCTATGAATTGTTTCAGTTAGCTTTTTAATTGATGGTCTATAGTTTTCCAACTCTGTTATATCATCCAACAAAATGTAATAATTTTTCTACTTTGCCTATATTTATTTCCTTAAGTTATTATTTTTATCATACTGCTATTCCTAGCATTTCTAGAATCATGTTGAATGGTAATCATGATAATGTACATCTTTGCTTTACCTCTGATATTATTCAGAAAGCCTCCAGCTTACCTTCTTTACAGATAACACTGGCTATTGGTTTTAGATAGATACTCCTTAGCATGTCAAGGAAAGCCTCATTTATTCCTACATTTCCTTGCTTCCTTCCTTGCTTCCTTCCTTGGTTCCTTCCTTCCTTCCTTCCTTCCTTCCTTCCTTCCTTCCCTTTCCTTTGCTTTCTTTCTTTTTTCCTTTCTGGAATGGGTTTTTTAAGTATCAAGACCATATTTGTGTCATAGAAGGAATTTAGTAGCATCTTTCCTTTTTCTATTTTCTAAACACTTTATATAGTATTAGAATCAATTGCTCATGAAATGCTTGATAGAATCAGCTTATAAATCTGGCCCCAGGATTCTTTATTGTTATTTATTTATTTTTTTTGCTTAAGATAATGTTACTTAAGTCTTCTCTTTCCTGATCTGGACAATTTACATTTTTATATATTTATTTCAATTGTCAGCTTTATTTGCATATAGTTGGACAAAAGAATTGACCGAAGTATTTCTTTCATTTTTTCTTCATTAGTTATGAACTCATCTTTTTTATTTTTGATATTGGTCATCTGGATTTCTTTCTTTTTAAAACAAGTTAGCAAAAACACTTTATTTAAGCTATATTTTTTCTTTAAAAAATGAGCTCCTACACTAATGGTATAATTGTGAATTGTAGTTGGTGGAGTTATGAACTGATTCAACCATTCTGAAGAGCAGTTTGGAACAATGTCCAAAGACCTATAAAATGTATACCCTTCGCCTCAACAATGCCACCACTAGGTCTATATCCCAAGGAGATAAAAAAATTTTTTAATATATATATATTGTACATGTAGGTCCTTTTCTTATTTTTTTTTTAATATGAGATACTTTATTAAATTTTTTTGAGTTACATATTTTCTCCCCGTCTTTCCCC